>CBVK0100462680.1:0-12107 GCA_900067695.1 Picea abies
TAAGGCATGTTTTTGAGCACTTTGAGCAATTTAATATTAAATATCCATTGGAAGCTGGACCAGGAGATGTAGCCCGGAGTGGGGTGAACTCCTTTGTCAAGTTGTTGTGTTTATGTGCTGATGTTCAATGTTTTATGCTGCTGTCTATGAGTATTTTTCATAAGTAATCCTTAATTTATGTGTTGCAAATTGATCCTATTGCTTTAAATACATAACATTTCACTTGCAATAATTATTCAAGTTTTTCAAGTCTTCTTCATTTTTAGATCATTCTCACCCGTAGATTTCTTATCAAACCCACGCTTTATTTTTTGATAGTGAGCTTCAAACTTGGTTTTGGTCTTGTCACGTATTTCTTCAACGTTCAATAAGGTATTTATATGACTTTGGATGATAGGGCATTCTCTACCTCGATATTGTTGTGTAAGTTGGAGAGAAGGGAGGTAAATGTTCGAGGGTAACACAACTTCTTTTCCATACATGAGAAAATAAGGTGGTGTTCCGATGGAAGATTTGGGGGTGACATGATCCACCCAGAGAGAATTTTGTAATGCATTGTGCCAATTTATCTGGTGATCAACTATGGTTCCTTTTAGGATACATATGATGTTTTTGTTTGTGGATTCTACTAGGCCATTTCCTTTGGGATAGTAATTGGTTGAATACTTTAAAATAATCCCCTTTTCCAATGCATACTCAGATAATTTCAAAAATGAAAGGTAGGTAGAATTATCAAATACTAAATATTTAGGAATACCAAACCTCATGATAATGTGTTGTTCAAGAAAATTTATCACTAATTCCTCATTCACTTTGACTAAAGGTATTTCTTCAATCCAACATGTGAAATAATCAGTTGCGGTTAGAATATACCTGTGTTGTTTGGATGAATGGTGATTTATATCACCCATGATATCTAGGCCCCACTACCTGAAGGGTTCCTCCAACGCTACAGGTTGGAGAGGAAAAGTAGCTTTACATTCTCTCCCTATGGATTTTTGACATGCTTCACAGCTTCTCGAGTACACGTGAGCATCCTTGAAGAGGGTGGGCTAGTAGTATCCTTCTCTTAGCACCTTGTGAGCTGTTGTGTCTCCTAAGAAATGGCCACTAGTTGGTCCATCATGCATACCTTTTAGGAACTTGTCAGCATCTTGTCTTTCAAGGCATCTAAGTAACACTCCATCGTAATTCTTTCTGAACAAGATTCCATGTAATAATTGATACTGCAAATATTTCAACCAAACCACTCTTTTTTGCTTGGAATTGAGATGGTATGGAGTGGTGCCATGTTTTATATAATACTTAAGATCATTGTAACATGATCCTTCAATGGTCAGGACATATGGAACCTCCTGAGTATACATTATCGGTTCATCTTGCCAACCATATTCCTCTTGTTCTTTAGCATCAACTCCTTGCGTCACTAATTTACACAATCCGTGACCTTTCATGATATTGGCTGGTTTGAATTCGAGAATGAACATGGATCTCACTTATGGGTGTAGGATGATGACTTTAGTGCAATTTTTTAGGATATAGAGTTTGAATTGCTTGATTACTTTATGAACGAAAAATGCTTGCTTGTCAACCGGAGGATAATTTAGTTCTTCACCATGTAACCCAGTGATCATAAAATAAACATGGTATTCATATCCTTGTTCATCCTTTTGTGTGAATACTTCTTCTAGCGAATGCTCAGATGCAAATTTAGATAGCAAGAAATATTTTGAAAAATCAGGACTCCGAAGAGATGGTGAATTGGCTATAACAGTTTTAATATTTTTAAATTATTCCTTCTCCAATGGTATCCATTTGAATTGCACATCCTTTTTAATCATATTTTGTAAAATTTTTACAATTTCAGCAAATTATGGAACGAATCTTCTGACGAAATTGATTATACCGAAGAAATATTACATAGACCTCTCGCTATGTGGTGGAGAAATTTGTAAAAGGGGTTTGGTTCTCTGTGGATCCATCAAAATCCCTTCTTTAGAAACAACATGTCCCAATAAAAATCCTTTTGAAACAATGAATACAATTTTCTTTGGATTAAGAAAAATTCCATATTTTCTGCAACGTTCAAAAATCTGCTTCAGATGTTTTGAGTGGTCTTCTCTTTTTTTAGAATAAATGATGAAATCATCAAGGTAAACCACCATGCTTTTACTGATTAATCCATTGAAAGAAACGTCCATTTCCCTTTGAAAGGTAGCTCCTGTGTTCATAAGACAAAAATGCATTCTTCTATAAGCATAAGTTTCCAATTTAGATTGTAGCTGTGAATAATACACAGTGGATGTACATCTCAAATCATCGAAAGATATACAAATACAATTTTGTATGAATATTTAGGAGGCACTAATGCCTGTAGCTAGAGATGATAGCTTTAGGAATTGAGAAATATCTTCAAGATCTTCAAAACTTGGGTAGGAGTATAATAGGAGTGCAAGACTCACTACCCTGAGGTCTTCGACAAGCTATCATGGAAACACTAGAGGATCTCGATCATCAGGAATGAAACTTAATTGATTTTGAATGTGAACTTAATAAGACTCTCTAGATGGCTAACTCATGAAGGTTGAGAGGCTTATTGCAAGAAAGGTTGACACATGTTGTAAGACTTTCCCTTGGAAAAGAGCATGACATATGAAAAGACTTAGGCAACATGTCACTGACATAATTGTGTGGCACAGAAGGCACCACAAACTCTACATGTGATTGGAAGAGTAACCAAATGGAGGAGGACACAACTCTATGTCACAAGAACATCTTCCTAAGGCCATACTAAATCCCAGTGCTTTGGAGAACAAAGTAAAGGATGTGCTTTGTCCAAGGGTGACTAGATATATATTTTATTTTTCATATATTTAATGACCTTGAAAAAGAATAAAAGGATGCTACATTATAAAGGAAGAATGAGTATCGTGGGAAGAAAAATAGTTCCAAGTGCATGGACTACACTGATGCTCAGTGCAAGGAGACATGTGCAGGATATGGACACTTGGGAAAATTCCTCCATGAGTCAGGGTGTCAGAAAGAAAAGGAAAAAATGGTGTAAGTCCTACACCTAAGAGAGGCTCCAAAAGTTTAGCAACAACAACATGGAGTTGTAATTCAACCAAAGATGCAAGAATGAGATATGCAATGTGATTATGAAGTGACACAATGAGCCTCCTTCAATGTAAAGTTTTACGAGCCCAGAGAAGGTAAGCTCGATAGTTTTTCATGCATAGAGAGTCTAAAAAAATCAGTAAAAGAAAACTCCAAAGTGGTCTTTTTTGTAAGTTTAGTCTCCAGGACACAAAAAATAATAAAAGCAAACCAAGGAGAATTCTTCTGGTCATTGGGGCCAGAGTATTCCTTTTTCATACATAGTCCAGCCGGCCCAGAAAAGGGTTAAACTTATACCAAAAGGATGTCTCTTCAAAACCATTTTAACGAGTGTTATAGAGACAATATCACTTGGCTATCTTTTCAATTTTAAGGAGTCTAAAAAGAGATTAAATATGGACTTCCTCATATTTTTTTGAAATTTAGTCCCTTGAGCCCGAAAAAGTATAAAAAATAACTTAGGAGAACTCTCATGGCAAGACATGTCTCCCTAGGCATACCTTTTTCCTGGGTAATCTATTAGCTAGAAAAAGGGTTAAACTTATGCCAAATAGATGTTCTTTCTGGACCAATTAACAAGTGTGAAAGAAACAAGTTCACTCAAAGATATTTTCCTGTTTAGGGATTCTAAAAAGAGCTTAAAGAAGACTCCAAGGAGTTTCCTTTTTTGTAAATAATCTCCAAGGCCCGAAAGAGTGATAGACCAAAAACAAGCATAATGGCCCTTTTTCAAAAATTTAGTCCCTCGGGCCCAAAAAAGGGTTAAACTTACACCTAAGAATACTCTCCTAATGAACCATAGCTCCTAGGGCATGCCTTTTTCGTAAAATTATCCATCTGGACTGAAAAAGGGGTAAACTATCGCCAGACAGATGTGCATTCAAATTTCACTTTGACAAGCATAAAGGGAAATAAGATCACTCGGAAATCTTTTCATTTTAGAGAGTCTGGAAATATCTTTAAAGAAGACTCCAGGGGAGTTCCTTTTCTGATGTAATCTAAGCGAGGATGAAAAGGATAAATAATCTCTTGTTAGATGTCTCCTTCATAGTTTAAGTGAGATAGAAAGAATACAAACCATGATCTAGGGGAGTCCCAAGGATATAGGCCAAAAAAATGATGAAGAAGAAGGATGAGGCTTCAACACAAATTCATGGCAGGACTAAACAAGAATCTTGTTCCTATGAAGTACTTTGGCATGGGAACCAAATGGAAAACAAGGATCTAACTAGGATGCCCATGGAAGGAAGGTTCTACCACATAAAGTTTAACACACTTATCAACAAGGAAGGTTAGTGTCACAATTTAGTGGGGTTGATCCTAACGCCAAAATGAACCAGGAAATAGATAAATAAAAAATGAAACTAGGGGAAAAATCTAACCTATATGCTATTTTCAAGGTCAATACCTGTCAAAACGGATCGATACAATGAACAAATGTTAAAGAAAAATGTCTCCAAAATCCTACATATAAGTCCAATAACACTCATCTAGAAGTTAATAAATCCAATATAGATAGAAACTTCGGAAAATAAGAGGTGCTATTGAATACAAAATTTGAAAACAAAAATCTTGGACTGTACAATATGGTACAAGGAACTGCACAATCTTATGGCTCATGCATAGTATTGGTTCAAGTAGAGCCCGTTGTTAGGGTATGACCAAGAGTCTCTTCAATAGTCAACCTGAAAAAGTATCCCAAAATGGAAGAAAACAAAAACCATGGTATAAGTCTTCCCACGGTATATAATACATAGTCATGGCTTCAAGGATAGCCTCATCCAAAGGAAATTCAATATGTAAGAAATCATGTGAACAAGGAGGGTTGACAGTCCTAAAGGGTGAAGAAAAATGACCATATTCTATATGACGATGGAGGTTATATCCAAAACTGGAAGAGCCTGTCAATGAAGAATCACAATTACAAGGGATTGAGGATCTACAAATAGTGAGATCAGAATCAAAAGGAAACTCAAGATCACTCAAACCAAGAGGGGGAAGCAAAGGCTCCCATGCCCCCATTGGATAACAAAAATGATCAATTGTTGAGATCGTGTCTTGAGAAGGAAAACATGATTGCATAGGTTCTTGCTCAGAATCAATTGAACATCGAGGATAATATGCCACATAATTTATCCGTGGAAGGGTAGAGTCTACATGAACACTAGGAAAATACAAAGGGGCAGTCTGAACTAACTTTGAATTAGGATAGTGATTATCATATGTCATCTAGTTGATAGTGACAATACTTCCATTGTGAGGGAAATTCATCACCTGGAAGAGTGTAGACACCACAACATTCATAGAATATACATAATCATGCCCAAGAAGCATATTGAAATCTATCGGGGCTTGCACCATTATAACATCGACAAGGAAAATATTCCCACCTAAAGAGATAGGAAACTAAGTAAGAATCCCAAAATATTCACTAGGATGTCTATCAAAATACAACAACTCATGTGAAGAAGACAAAGGCTCAAGAGATCCCAAATATTTCCAAGTTGAGGAGGATAAAATACTCATGAAGGCTCCTTCATCCACAATACATCGGTAAAAAAAAATTGAATTAACTTAAACCCTTATTTGAAAGGGTGTAGAAAACGGAAGATGAGGTTCAACAAGGTCATTCCAATCAAGGAAACCATCCTAGGGATTGGAGGGGTTATTCTAGAAGTGAGTGAAATACCCCCTTGTTCTAAAGGTATTGAACTGTAAATTCTAAAAAAATATTCAGTAGACACATCACTCCCCATCAAAAGAGTGGGATCAACCAAATATTGCAATGGTGTGACCACTTTGGTAGACTCAACACTCTCTAAGAGAAGAGTGGATCAGCCAAATATTGCATCGATGTGACCACTTTGGTAGACTCAACACTCTCCAAGAGAATAGTGGGATCATCCAAAGATTGCATCGACATGACCACTTTCTGAACCACTAATTAAATATAATGAAATAAAACATGGTCTAAAGGCACATCACCCCCCAAAAGAGGAGTGGGATCGACCGATGTTTGCATCAACACAATCACATTCTCAACCACTAGTTGAATAGATTGTTGGGAAATCGAAGAAGACTTGGATTTAGAAGATCTTGCAGATAGAGAACACAATATTTGTACCTTTGGAATACCAAATAACAAATGAGTAAGGTGATCTCCCTTGCAAATTTTACAAGGGAACTTAGGCTTACGTGTTATCCGTCAAGGTTTCTTAATAGAATCAATGTCGCCATCATGACTAGCAGAGGTTGTTGACATATCACTCATATGAATCGCATTGATGAGGCTTGTCCCCCATCATAAATTGTAGTGGTTGGTTTCACATCTCCAACATGACTTGAAGAGGTTGGTGCTTGGTCAATAACATGACTTGCAAAATATATGGACTTATTGCAAGTATGACTAGCAGTGACTAGACGTTTTCCCCAGCATGAATGGTAGTGGTTGGCTTCTTATCTTCAACATGACCCACAAATATTGTTGAAAAATCCCCAATGTTACTAGTATAGGTTGGTGATTTCTTCTTCTTATTCTTCCTCTTTATATTTCGTTTAGACTTCCGGTTACTAGTAGGTAGACTTTCACTAGAGAAGGAAGAAGGAGGCGGAGAAAACTTTGATGAAGAAGGAACATCAATGTGATGCCTATGACATAAGGTGCTTAAATGAGAAGTGAAAGAGAATTAGGGACATCTGGAGTGGTACCCAACCAAGATGTTAGCCCCACATTCAACCCATGAATGTTCAAAGTGTCTGTCAAAGGGACACCAATTTTTTCAAAGAAAAGAAAATCACAAGAACCCCCTTGTGAAGGGGCTCCTTGGTTGGTATGATTAGGAACTTGGGCCATGAATATCTTATGCACAGGTTCTTCCCTTATGGAATAGTTCAAGTCTGTAAAATTCTCACACACTGACTCTGGTGAACCCGTGGTATAAGAACCTACGCCTAAGAGGCATCTCAACACTTTCAAGAGAAAGATCAGGGGTCCTTCCTAACTAGCAGAGCGGTTGGTCAAGCACCTTGAATCAATGATCCAAAAGTGTTGACACTAAAACAAACTAAGGATAACTACACAAGGCAACACTCCAATAAAAATCCCTAAGAGAAACATCGCAAGAAAACAACTTTTCCAAAACTTCAGCCCAAGTGGATGAAGTCCTAAGTCCAAATCAAGGAATGACTAACTCGCTATGGAAAACTATGGATCATAGAACACACCACTAAAAATAAAATCCTAAAAGATACAATCCAAACAAACTACCCTTTTGAATGCTTCGGACCCAGGGAGATGAAGTCATGATCGTCCAAAGCATTCATAAAGGAAAACGACTATCTAGGGGAAGTAGTTACCTAGACCTTCGACCGACAGTCCCTTCGGGTGTCACCCAAAGAGTACAGAGTCTTCCTTAGGTACCACGATACACCCCTCGTAGTCACCTATGTGTTAACATATAAAATGGAAACTAGGCCACCAACTTGTAATCAACAACCAGGGAGGTATGGAAACTAGGCCACCAACTTGTAATCAACAACCAGGGAGGTACAATCGACAGTCGGCAAGTGTATGGGTAGGGTAACTAAGCCCGAAGATCCTCCTGAGGCCTGAAATGCAAAATGGACAGAATCACTCTTAGAGTACCTTAGATGGATCCAAGTGTCTCAGAGGTCTGACACAATTTGGGTCAGTAACGCTACATGATTCACCCCCAATACACACTCTCCCAAACATTTTTTCAGGATCATGAGTGGATATCTTGGTTATTGTCCTCCATGTGGGCTCATGTTTGACTCGTGTGTTAGAGGAGCTTCCCAGATTGAGTAATTAAAAGGTGTATTTTTCACACCCTAGCACAAACACCTAAGTTAATTTTTGGTTGGCCTTGGAGAGTTTACCTCTCCACACCTAATCCAAGGCCCTAGCCTAAGCTATTGGTGAAACTTAGAAAAAGTGTTACTAATATATTTTAGATTAGCGTGTTCATTTTAGGGGCTTTTCTTACTCAAGGAACAGAAGTGAAACTGATGTTGTTGAGACTCTTGTAAAAAGAAACTAATTAGAACACTGAAAAATAATATTTTACACTAATTACACAAATGAAAAAGAGTTTCAAGTAAAATTCCTGAACAATCCTTCAAAAACTTGAAATTCAAACTTTTCTCTTTTCGATGCAAAAATGCACAATGCAAATTTTTCCTCAATGCGAGAAAAGTAAAGGATGAAAATAAATAAGTATTCTTTTCCTTTTAAATTCTTTTCAAGATGAGAAGAAAACAAAATCCTATACTAAGATCTTTTTCTTTTTCAAATATAAAATGTAAAAAATGTAATGTAACATGAAAATTCAGCTAAGAAGTTTTTTTTTTTTTCTTGAAAATGAAAGCAAGGGAAGGGAAGAAAAAGCTTAAACTTAACTACAATTTTTATTTTTATTTTGGCTTTTGAAATGAAAACCTAAGGAGCACATTAAAGAAACTTTTCTTTTCTTTTTCAAATCATACAAAGAGAGAAGGAAAACAAACAAAATATTGATTCAGGTCCTAGACCACTACTAGAGGGCAGGTATTCAACAAAATCCAGAGGAGAACCTGAAGCTTGTAAACAAACCTTCAAACTTTGAAAAAAATAGAGAAACAAAGAAGACTATACAACATAGATATTCTTGCAACCTTTTAAACAAACTGAGACTCAAAACCTGTCAAGCAATAGTCAACAGAGGTCCCTGATACTCAGGAAGACCTGAGAAACAAAAAAAATCCTGAAAAAGGGAAAATATTTTGGAAGAAACCACAAATTATGACAGACATGTGGGTTGTGTTCATAAATCCTATGTATGCACGCGATTTGTACTAAGGAAACACACATATGTACACAGTCTGAGTAACTAATAGGACGCGTGCAGGTCTGAAAATCTTCAAAAAAGAAAATATTTAGACTTGAGACCCAATTCTATAAACCTGGTAAACACCCAGAGAGTGACGAGAGACTCAGGTAGACTCAAAAAGTACATATAAAACAATAAGTCAAACCAAATAAATATCTCCCAAACATACCCTAAGGAGGCTCCCCAATCGAGTTGCCAATTCTGCTTTGGGGAAAAATCCCCCTAATCAGGGTCTAGTGACTAGGCTAAGAAATGACACCTTAAAAGACATAATTACTCCCATTCCATCCAAATCTAACAATACCTAATGATAATTAAGGAAAGAGAAGGAAAATCAAGGTATGCACCTTAAGTCATTTTGTTTGTAGTAGACCCTTTCCTCTCGTTGTTCACTACTGGATTACAGGCCTCCTCCCATTGTTGGCCTAAAACAACCTTAGAGAACAATATACAACAACATATGCATAATCACCAAGAGCATTTAAATGCCTAAATATTCATGAAATCAATTTAGAAATATAAACATGAATACACATAGATTTGGGACAAGAAAACTCTCTTTTATTGAAAACAAGATGATTAGATAGAACCTTAATCTTGTCGACACCACTCCACGAACCTCACCTAGGTTCCTCTAATTAGAATCCAAGTGCACCAATCCAAAAATGATATCCTTACAACCAACATGCCAATACAAGGAAATGGATGGATTGTATAAGGAGGATGAATGATAGGGAATGTTGAGGATGAAAACTTAGAACATGATGCAAAGGCTTGGAATGAAAGGGAGAAATTTTGGCAGAGTTCACTTGCCTCTTCTTTCATATGTTCAAATTACCTCCCTAGGGCCCTTTTATATGGACAAATTATGGTTATTTGGTTTTCAGAAGATATATGTGAGGTAAAATGGTTGTGCAACCCAAAATATCCCGTAAAATCTGTCGAAAAGCGCAATTTTTTATTTTATTTTTTGAAACTTTTGTGAGTATATACATGTTGTCTATGTATCAGGTAGCGTATGTATATGATTTGTCTATATATGAAGTAGCATACGTACATAGGATTCCTATATATAAGGTAGTGTACACCTTGAAAAAGGGAGTTTTTAAGAAGGAAAATAAAAAAAAGTGGTTGGAAAATATGTAAATGAGTAGGACAATGTAAAAAATTCAAAAATTCAGAGCAGTGGCATTTTGGGCTATAACAATGGATTACTGTCAATATTATTTATATAATGAGGAATTGATATTTAAGAATCATGCATCATATTTTCATAAAATTATATACTATTAAATTCCTTCAGTATGTCACATACCAAAAAAATGTGTTAGCCGAGGGGCATCATGAATTGTCCATGTAAGTATTCCATGGAATTGAATTTGCCTTTACCCTATTGGTCTAGAGATGTACATAGTGATGTCAGCCCATAACTTTACTAGCTCATTGACAAGAAGCTCAATATATACATTCATATCTTTGACTTGGTAATTACCTAATTGGGTGAAAGTACACATAATTACTACCTTGTATATATATAAGTAATTATGTAACGAACAATAAAAATGAAATACAACATTCAAAACAATTTTGTAAGCAAATACCTAGAACAATTATTGCCAACATTGTGTGCTCACTCTTTATTGACATCCAAGGAGGAAGGTTATTGTTTAAAACAAAAATAGGCCACACTGAGTAAATAGAATTGAGCTCACCAAATGGATTGACATCATTAGCTATCAATGAAAGACTAACATTACGAGGCTCTTCTTTAAAAATTGGCCATCTTTCTTCGATGTTCCTAAATGCAGAACCCTTTGCAGGAATTCAAAGAACACCATCTTCACTTATGTGATGTGCATGGTAATCCATAAACTGTGCAATTCTTTGGCACCTAAATAATCATTGCAAACGTGGAATTATCGGAATATGATGAAGAACTTTGTGAGGAACCTTTTTTGTTACTTGATCGGTTTGATATATATTGATTTGACATTGCGGGCATTTTGTTTCCGATGCGTATTGTCCATAATATATAATATGTTATTCAAACATGCATCAATAGCTTTATACTCCATTCCAATATATTTCATAATGGCACACATATCTCGGTATGTGAGAGGTAAATTATTTGACGGTGGTAAGAAAAATTCACTTAACAATCTATATCACAAAAACAAACTAGTTAATGTAAATAATAGTAATAAAAAATATTGCATCCTTAATTTACACATTAATTGACACTAAAAATAGAGAAAAATAAAGTCGATCTTTATGTATAATATGTGATAAATTATATTACGTACCTTAGGATATGTCTGAGACAAGTGTTTGAAAAACCATTCAATACCTTCAAGTTCACCAACAACATTATAGTAGAAAAAATATTTGTTCTTGAGCCTTCATAAATGGGTTGTTCTGCCTTGTCAGGAAGAGGTACATCATAAATATCATCATTATTTTCCTCATCGATAGGAGCAAAGATGTCTTGGATCAATCTATTTGTCCCATCATCCAGCTCAACAATATTATTGGTGTCATCTTCTTCCATAGGATTGAGGTGATATTCAATATTCATACCGTCTTCCACATCTTGTACAATAATATTTCTACCAGTACTTGACAGATATTTATCCAACGACAAACACCAAGGAGGATTTTTTTTTACAATTTCAAACAATCAATAACATTAGTGTATATAACAAAACTTAAAACATAATTTTTTTTTATAAATAAAATCAATACAAAGACATATATATTGAATAGCTTACCACGGGACAAAATGTATGCCCCCCTTCACAATGCCCATATGTAAAACAACGTTTTTTAGTTGTTTCCTTACAACTCTTTTTCTTTTCAAGCCCCTACATTCATAGCAAGGGAAATAACATTTCCCATCAGTACCGACCAATGCCTCCCATGCAACCCTTAACCTAGCAACTGTCCTTTCACTCTCTTCAAGTGTTGGCATTGGGATTTCCTATATTAATAACAACAAAATCCACTGAAGCAATATAAGTACATAACTATATGAATTATATACTCTAATTACGACACAAATATCAATTTTCATCATAGATTTATTAAAGGTTTATAACAATAATC
>CBVK0100462681.1:0-12106 GCA_900067695.1 Picea abies
TTCTAGTTTCTTTTCCTGTGCTCTTTGAGTTTGAAGAAGAGGAGTAGGTGGAACTTGGAAGTGTTTGTGGAACACAACCAGCAATTGAATGGCCCCCACGTGACAATGGACGTTGTGAAGATAAAGGAAAAAATGATGCATCTGGAATGCTGCTAGTGGATGGGGGTGACAAGTCTCCTCCAAGAATATGATCACCATCATGATCACCCAAAAGTTATGCTTCCAAGTGCTCTAAAACCATGGTTCCATCCTAACCAAAATATATTGGGGTATTTATCCTCAATGGTTTTTCTTGTTGCCTTACAATTAACAACATTATCAGTGATGACTTGAATAACATTCTAGGGCCCAATCTTTTGAATGGTTTTAATCATTGAATCTGAAATATTAATACATATCTTGTAGCGATCTGAGTAGTCATGGGTTGAAAGGAAGACCGCACCACTAGCAGACACACCAAGAATATTCATCAATGGCATGTCTTTCACATTTTTCCAACCATTAGATACAATTGATACCTAATGTCAATTCCAATCATTTGTAAATTTTCCTAGAGCGCCTTGGATTTTGGCTCTTTCCCTGTCAAGTCCCAAGGTTCCAACTTTGTCATACACAGGGCTCATGTATCCTTTAGGGGCACCATTGATGACTTGTATAATTTCATGCCAATATGGTGAGAGAATAACATTGAATGGTATACCACATGCATAGAGAAACCTAAAACAAATTGCATCCACATCATCTCTAAAACCTTCGTCAAGGAAATATGATAGTGTTTTACACCCTGAAGATGAAGGTGAGAATGCACTAGCACGTGGGGATGAAGATCAACCAATGAACATACTTTGTGCACTCTCATGTTCAACCTTTGGTCTTTTGGATTTTTTTTGTGTTTCCTCCACTCCCCTTTAGTATTTGAGTCTATCTTTGGATGGCAGCCTCACACAAGTTTTGACTCCTATACTCTTACCTTCATCCTAGTACATAGTCCCACGCATATGCTTTCCCACACAAGTATAGGAACCTATGTATTTTGTATGACAATGATGACATGTAAATTTTGTGGTTCCACCCCCTTTACCTCCCCCAAGCCTTGTGACATACTTCCACATGGGTGTGTAATTCCTTCCTCTTCTCCTTGGTTTTTGTTGTCCACTTCTATTTCTTAGTCACTATCATGGTTATTTTGACGTGAAGTTCCCACCACCATAATCAAAATAAAAAATGGAACCAAAATGACATACCACATTGACATAATCATCATGATTGTTGAACCTTGATAATAACTTGCTAACTACAATAGAATGATGGAGGAGAAATGGGAAAAAGTAGGAGAAGAAAACATTCAAATATTCAACATAGCATAATATACTAGTTTACAACAAATGGATTTTATTTATTTTTAAACAAGAAACAAGAATGGTCTTAAGAGCCTGCCTCTTTATCTCTCCAATGGTGGTTGAATATGACTATGGTAGCCTTCAATCTCCCTTCTAATCTCTCACAAATGGAAGCCTTCAATCTTTCTTCCAAGCTCTCCAATCTCCCTATGGAAGCCTTCAATATTCTTTCCAAGTTCTCCAATCCCTTCCAAGATCTCAAATCTCCCTTCATTCTCCTTCAATCTTCCCTCAATCCCATCGATAACTAGAAAGAACACTCTCAAAACCCTCCTAGCAAAGATGAGTGAAATGATAAATAGAATGAGAGAAAAATGGAGTGAGTCAGTGTTTTATTTCCTTAGAAACCCTAACCATACCTTTTCCTCTCTTATGGAACTTTGTCTTGGTTCCCATTCACTCCCAAAACAAAAAAAAATACCCTCTCTTGCCTCACACGCGCGGATTGAAGGGGAATCTTTAGGGAGCGTTTTTTTAATGGAGGGAGCGCTTAGGGAGCAAAAGCTCCCTGGGAAGTGAGCGAAACGCTCCTTGGGCAACGAGCACGATTCCTAAACGCTCCCTTAGGGAGCGCGCTTTGGGAGTGGGGGTGCTCCTCCACGGCCTAGATTTGGAGAAGATCCTTATAGGGAGGGAACCAACAATAGAGATACACCTAAACCCTATATGCCTACTTTCCTTGAAGCTCAACAACATGATAATTACTTTCCATAAGTAGAAGATAACTTTGAGGAGTACGCTAGAGAGTATGCAACATTGAGTGCGGGCTTCAGGAGGCAGGTTACCTTGGATCGGTACTGTGGTATCAAATATAGGGGCAGGCTAAGGAAATATCACCAAATAAATAATGAGTTAGAGCGAAAGGCAGGGAAGATGGAGATTCCTACATTTAATGGATCATCTAGGACTAATGCGCATGCTTGGGTGCAGGATCTGGATGCCTATCTGCAGTGTAAACCCATAAGGGAATTGTATGTTATTAAATTTTCCACTGTCTATCTGGAGGGAAAGGCCCATGACTAGTGGTACCATGGCATGAATACTTTGGGGCATAATCACATCACATCTTACCCAGAGTTCACACATAGACTTATTGACATGTTTGATCAGGGAGATCCTGAGCTACATTTCAGAGAGCTCACTCAACTTAGGAAAACAGGATCACCGGAGTCTATTATAGAGGATTTTCAGAGGGTGTCCGTAATGGTATTGGATGTGTCACAAGCTATATTTTTGTGCTCTTCTCCGAGGGTTTGATGGAAACTTTATGTGTTTGGGTTAAGGATTTTAAGTCTCACAACTTATAGGAAGCCATATGGAGGAAAAGAGACTTGATGGGATCAACAGAAAAAACTAAATTCACTCCAACGCCACCATTAAACCAAGGGGTAAAGGATCAAAGAGAAGTGGATAAAGGAAAAGGAAGGATGTATGAGGCTACTATGAGAGAGTTTAGGAGGAAGCAACTATGTTTTGTCAATGTTTCATCGAGACCTTCACATAAGATATAGCTAAAGTAAGTACAAACAAATCTTATCAAGAAAGAAAGAGAGATTCAATATGGAAGAATGAGAAAATATATTCACACTACTCCAATGAGTTGGTGATTGATACATAGATAATGATCAATATGACACAATGAATGAGTGGAATACACTCATATATAAGACATAACATTCCATAATAGCAGAATTAATGCATGCATAATAACATAATAGTGATGATATAAAATATAAAGTCTAAAATAGTACTAGTCAGTTAACTCCCACTGAACTAGTGTGCTGAAAATAGAAATTTCTCCAACACCCCCCTGAACATCACTATGGATTAAAAAATGAGTCCTGAATACTAGGCCATATTAGGTAATCATGTACAATGAAACTAATGAACACTGAATAAAAATGAGGAAAGAGGGAAAACCACGTGGGAACAAGATCCCCCCTCAAAAAATAATGCATCAAAAGAAGAAAATGGTAACTGCTATGCAATTTTGTTCTTCACTGCAAGACGATCCCACAAAGTCTGAAACTCCTGTTCACTGAAAGTATTCGTGAATATGTAGAAATATTTATGGATCTAATGAAGTCCTTTGGCAACCTGTCGGGTCATGTACCTCTTGATCCTATGGACCCATTTGCACCTAAAATTTTTCCTTTCTGGTGGAAGTGGAATTAGATGCCAAGTCTGATTCTTTAGGAGTGAGTCATACTCTTGTATGGCTTCTTGCCATAATGGATTTCCCACATCCTTATTGTAGGTCCGCAGATCAGTAGATTGAACCATATAACAATGCAAGGTTATGGCAGGTTCTGAAGATGAAAGTACATGAGAAAGCTCATCATGCTAAGATTGAGTCCTCCTCGAATATAATGGATTCCCTGCAAGGATACATGCTTCCTAAAGTGTGAACTGTGCCTTCTTGGACATCCGTTGAAGCTTCAAGACTGGCTTCTTATATGGTTGTACTACCTTCTTATTTCCATGTACAAAATCTGAGTGTATGGAATCATCTCTGATGTTTGAAACTGATGGAAGCACAAGAGTATATGCATGTTGCACTGGAGGTGCATGCAAAGTACTCTCCTTATGTGTAAGTAGAAAATATGAGTCATCATCATAAAACTTAGTGAATTTATACAACCTTGACTTCTGATCCACCTCACCAATTTCAATGATGGAATTTGCATGCATGTCAATCATTGAAATTGAATCTGATGTAAATTCAACCTTTTTACCTTTCTGAGTTATCTGATAAGCTGAGAGCAGATTCATAGAAAGATTTGGAACATGTAAAACATTCTCAAACTGCCAATATGGAGTTCCACTCTCCCCTCTCCTGCTACTTCTACTGGAGTATCATCCCCCACAAGAATAGGGGGTATTGAGCATGGACTCAAAGAAGAGAAAACTTCTTATTTTACTGCCATATGATGGGATGCACTAGAATCTATAATCCATGAATTAGATGAGGAAATGATTGCAATAAGAGCATGATGATTACCTTTCTTAGGAGCAAGATCTTCTTCCTTCTGCTTCTTTACTCCCTCTGGAATGAAGATTCCAAGGTTGTTCTGTTGAAGTGCATGTGTCGTATGATCGATCTGTTTCTTCATGCATGTTGATTCTTCATGATTTGGTTTATTGCAATAAGTGCACTGCTTTCGCTTCTTCTTCTTTGAATCTGAAGAGTCTTTGTAACTTGAAGAATCATTAAAGTGTTTGGAATATCCCTCCTCCTCATTTTGTTTCTCCTTCCCATTTTGTTTGGATGGTCCTTTTGCATCATGCATGGTGAGTGCATGTGCTTTGGGATCCTTTATTGGGCCCATTTGAATGAGTTTTTACTTCTCATGTGTGAGAGAATCAATGAATTGATCCATGGTAAGCATCTTCCAATTTTTCCCATGAGATACCTGCCTGAATGGAAAGTGGAAACATAGACATCATATTCTGGTCCTAGCTTGGCCAATATTGTTAGAATAAGTTGGCTCACTTGTTTAGACTTATCAATACCACAAGATGCTAAAATCAATATCAAATATTTAAACTTAGTAAAAAAATCTTGTATATTATCAAAACTTTTAGGATCCAAAGTATTCAACCCTACCTCAAGCGTATGACCTCTCATCTGATCCTGCTTTCCAAATAACTTGTCCAAGGTGGTCCAGATCTCGTTAGGAGTCTTGCATGCGACAACATGAAAACATAGATTAGTTGAAATCAATTCAAGAAGAAGTATTGTGGATTCATCCTTTCATTTCTCCCATCTCATATTCTCAATTCTTGATGTAGGTTATGTTTATGTCATCCTCGTCAAGTTGTACAGTCCTTTCTTTATGAGTTGGAATTCTGCCTTGGGATTCCAATCAAAATAATTGTATGGTGTGAGGATTACCACCAAGTTTGACTGTATAATAGGTGTCCTATCCATATCTCCCACTGTTTCTGAGAAACCCTAAAAATTTACTCTCAATCTGCAAGTGAAAAACGAAGAAATCACTACAGAAAGGACACTTTAAGTGAAAATTTGTATCAGTTTAAGGAGACGATATTCCAACTTACTTTATGAGTAAACAGTGAGGAATATCGTCAAACGGTTGAAAATCCACTTGCATAATGGGTTGATTTACTTCTCTTTCGATTCGTTTCCTCAAAAAGTTAATATTTTAGGAGAAATCACTGCAGAAATGTACGACCATGGATTTGTATCAGTTTAAGGAGGTGATATTTAGATTACTTTCTAAGCAAATGGTGAAGAATCTTTCCAAATGGTTGAAAACCCACTTGCATAATTGGACGATTTACTTCTCTTGGGACGTTTCCTTAAAAAAATAATATTTTGGGAGAAATCATTGCCGAAAGGTACGACCATAGATTTTGCTTGCCGAAACTCTGATTTTCCTTATTCTCTAGCTTGTCTGGCTTGCTCCAAGCAGCGTAGCTCTAATACCATGTCAATGTTTCATCAAAACATGCACATGAGATATGGATAAAGAAAGTACAAACAAATATTATCAAGAAAGGAAGAAAGATTCAATATGTAAGAATGATAAAATATATTCACACTACTAAAATGAGCTGATGATTGATACATAGATGATGATCAATATGATACAATGAATGAGTGGAATACACTCATATATAGGAAATAACATTCCATAATAGCAAATTTCATGCATGCATAATAGCATAATAGTGATGATCTAAAATAGAACTAGTCATTTAACTCCCACTAAACTAGTGTGCCAAAAAAAGAAATTTCTCCAACATGTTTCACATGTAAGGAACCTTGTGAACCAGGGAATAAATGCATGGGAAAGGGAAAGGTTCATTATATTGAGGTGATTTATGATGATGATGAAGAGGAGATAGGCCATATTCATAATATTGAGGCCAATCAACCCATGATAGATAATGTGCAAGGTGAAGGAGGAGAGGAAGCAGATCTCAGTCAAGCAGGGGATAAGAAGATCACCATTTCATCCATCAATGGGGTCCCTAAATACAATACCTTCAATATGAGAGAAATAATTCAAGGACATAGGGTTGTTGTGCTTATATATGGGGGAGCTTCACATAAATTCATTGATTCAACCATGGTGAAAAGAAGACACATACCTATAGTTGAGTTTGAGGGGTTTTGTGTGGAAGTAGCGGGAGGTAACACTGTGGCATTTGATAGGTATATTCTAGGATTGGACCTCACCTTGGGGAGGCATGAATTAGCACAATAAATTTATGTTATGGACCTACCAGACACCAATTCTATATTGGGAGTCGAGTGGCTTAGTACATTGGGACCTATCACTACCAATTACAAGACCATGGAAATTTCATTCAATGGGGAGAATGGAAAAAGGGTGACTTTGAAGGGAATGTCCGGGAATGCACCAAGAGTGGTTACAACCAAGTGCATGGAAGCCATTTTCAGGAGGGAAGATGTGGTCTATGCAGAAAAATTCCTAATATCAGTTCATTTGGACAATGAGGGGCATCCACAATACTCCCATGACATACAAAGAATAATTGATAATCACAACAAAGTTTTTGATCCTATTCCACCAATGGAACCACTAGATAGAGGATTTGAGCATATTGCAAAGTTGGAGGAGGGTGAAAAACATGTCATCACCACCCCATACAAACATCCTAAGAAATACAAGGATGAAATTGAAAAATCTATCAAAGAGCTATTGGACATGGGCCACATTAGTCCAAGCTCTATCCCCTTTGCATCCTCTGTGGTATTGGTGAAAAAGAAACATGGTACTATGCGCATGTGCATTGATTACATGGCCTTAAACAAGAAGACCATAAAGAACAGGTACCCTATTCCTCAGATAGATGAGTTATTGGATGAGTTGCATGGTGCCATTTACTTCACCAAGATTGATTTGCGCTCTGGTTATCATCAAATCAAGATGAGGTAAAAAGATGTTCCTAAGACAACTTTCATATGCCACTATGGCCAATATGAATTCCTTGTTATTATTTTTAGATTAACCAATGCGCCAACCACTTTCCAGTCATGCATGAATCATGTATTCAACAAGCAGTTGAGGAAGTTTCTTCTAGTATTCTTTGATGACTTTTTGATTTATAGTAAAATTTGGATGATCATCTCAAACATGTAGACAAGATATTAATCATCATGGAGGAACAATATTTGTATGCTAAGGAATCAAAATGTGAATTTGGAATGACTGAAGTCCTTTATCTGGGACACATTATTAGAGAAAAGGGGGTATAGGTGTTATCGAGCTAATTGTTAAGTGCGGACACAAATCAATCCACCTAGCTTCACTACGAAACTAGAACAAAATAAGACAATACACTACTATTTCCTTAGATTTCAATTGTCAAATGAGAAATGGATCTAGAACATACCTTTTAAATATCAAAGATCCGACTTCGCCAATGCAATCCAAGCTCCATCACGAGGCTTATGGAGAAATGTCTACAAATAAACACAAGCCAACGAAGACAAGAATAACATAGTCTATTCGATCTGAAACTATGTACGTGATCAAGGAATCATACAATATGGAAAAATAAAATTCATATAGGAAAGAAAAGTATATTTGTATTAAAGAATGTGGAAGAAAGATACAACCAGATACCTTGATGTTGTCAGGTTCCTTCCAAAAGTTCCTTTCTTCCCACACACTTCTTGCTCCAAGGATTTTGAGACCATGGATCTGATAGCTACTCACAATCTATCTTGACAAAGCAAATTCCAAAGCCACTTTAATCAAGCCAAATTCCCATAGTTTACCTTGGTAGCAAGAGTCACGAGCTATCACTTCAACATGATGTGGATGTTTGTTCGTGTGAATCACACTATTTGGCAGGGAAAATGAAGCTTCACGAGGACATGAGTGTGGCAACCATGAGACACTTCAATGACACACATACATTGGTGGTTGATTTTTGTTGGAGGGTCACTATGGTTTAGGACAACTTGGGAGGAGATCTTTCCCTTTCGAATTTCATTACACTCAAGGAGGCCATGGTAGTGACTAGATCTAACTACCTACACCTTCTTGCAGATAGGGATTATCTTCTCTCAATGGATAGAGTGTACTAGGGTGCATTGGAAGGGAAATAGAATGAGGTAGAAAGACTTACCCATGAGTTGGTGAACACATAGGACTCCTTGGAGAGAACACAGATGGTCCTTTAAAAATCTGAGCTACATGTAGAGTAGCTTAGGGAGGATTTGAGTCAGGCATCGCTTTCATCCATTTCAGTAGACAGTCAGTCATATACATCAGTGTTCTCTCATGAGGTTGGAAGTGACATTGTAAAATTGATGGAGGACCCTCGTGTGATGGGTGAGGATGAGGGGCATTCAGACTTACAGGTGATTGTAGGGAGATATGACATGGATATTTTTTAGGATGCACGTGTTGCAGGAGCCATCACCTTTGGTGAGCTCCTTGATCGCTCATGATGAGACAGTTTTTCATACACTCATGGATTATGGAGACAAGTACATTTCGGGTGAGGACACATCCATTTGGGATCCAGGGTTAGTTGACACCAATGACGAGGACACGTCTATATAGGATCCAGGGTCAGTTGATACTCATGGATTGGTTGATATAGTGGTACATCCAGGATACAAGATGGTACCGAAGGACATAGGAGTATGCAGTGGTATACATGGGCATACAATGATGAGAAGTAGTCTGCAGTGGCATGTAGAGGTGTACAATGGCGCACATGAGGATGCATTGAAGTGTAGGACAGAGGCATGCTTGGTGGAGCATGGAGTTTCCAGTGGAGAGCATTCTACTCCGTTGCCACAGTGCGTGGATTTTGGAGATCATATCATCAACAATCGTAGTACCTGTGATGATGGAGGAGTAGGGTGGACCATCAGTGTGAGGAGATACCTTTGGATGCATATGATGGCATGGGAGTATCCAGGAGTTCAAGTGAATGCTCAGATAGTCCATCAATGTACATGGATGAGTTCTCGGTCATACCCTTGGGATTGACCAATGTATGTGACACGTTTCAATTGAGCATACAGTTATGGAGGTTTATTCTACCATTCCTTGATGCTCTGATCAGGTACATCAGGACATGGGAGGATTTTGTGAGGTAGTTGGGTGAGCCTTAGGCCGTTATAGATATGATAAAGATTCTACATTTGGGGCATATGAATAGTGCGCATGTTGATAGAGGCATATTGAGGGACGACATGATATACTATAGAGATGGCCCATATTTAATATCTGAGTCCACATTTAGGAAGATAGTCATGAGGGTGACCTATGATACATCTTGGGCAGGGAATTCTGAGAATTTCTATGAGTTTGAGGCACTACAAGAGACAAGGATATTTTTCAATGGGGTGTATAAACTCTAGGATTTGCATGCATACATTGTCAGGAGTGAGGATGGCATATTTCGTTGTGCGGGTTGGCAACAACAAGACATATTAGTAGGCATAAGGTTGATTCCTAGTATCTGTTTTTCATCATTTGGTTGCATACAGGGTTCAGTATATTAGCTCAACTAGATTATGATAGTTATCAGTATGGCACAACAACAGTTAGTGGGAATTGGAAGTGGTGGAATTCCAAATTGGCTATGGGATCCTGGGATTCATCTGGTTGGTAGATTGCTTCACTTCTTGATGGACCAGGTTGTGCTAACAAGTGGTCTAATTCATTCTTGGATTGTCATGAAAGGGCTTGCGGGGATTCATTCTATATGGCGAGACAAGTTCTCTCTTTTGGTACCTAGGATCGAGTATGGTAGTGAATTTGCAAACTTTGGTTCCACAGGGACACCTTTATAGATTATGCTTCTTAATAGAAGGCCCAGTCTTTACAGGTATTTTAGCATGGGGTTCCACGAGTGCGGGATCCAATACATGCACATTGGGAAGAAAGTCATGGCCAGAGTGGTGCACTGTCAACATGATGGTCCCTTTCATAGATTAGCATCGGAACCTCGAATTATAGGGTTGGGCATTTCATTGAATAATAAAGGTGAGTGGATCCTTGTAGGGGGAAATGATTCATATTTTCCATTGAGCTTCAGTTTTGAGGAGAGTGTTTCAATTTTTAGTGATTCACTGAGGTCTTGTAGCTCCTCACTTTGGAGGAAGTATGTACATTCAAAGGAGGCCATGTTTGTCTTGGAGTGTTCATGGAGGTCATGATCATTTTCTATGGAGGTTGAGTGTTACTTTCAGTAGTTCTCTCATGAGATGCATGAGTTTGGATCCCTAGTAGAGTGACTTTTTGAGAGGTTGACCAAGTTTTTGCAGTACCATGTTGCTCTACCCATCAATAGCATTCAGGAGGAGACTTTTTATGTCAGTACCTCGTCGAAAAATGAGTTGAGAGGAGGATGCTTCACATCTTCTAGGTTGGTTTGGGACCCAGGTATCATGTTCAATTTCAGCTGGGTTCAGTTGGCAGTGTGTCAGGGTTTGATGGGATTTCTTAAGGATAAACAATGTTTGGGAAGGGAGGACTGTCATGCCCCCATTTTTGGATCCCCTTATTATGTGGTTAGTCACTTCAAGAGGCTTGAGTTAGCCAATTCAAAGGGGTGAGACTATGTCATCAGTGAGATCAGAGGGTTTGGATGAGTTTTCTGGGTCCTAGCTTAGTTTATTTACCATTATTCATCATAAAGATCATTTCTTCACAACTTGTTCTTAGTTTCGTTGCATTTCGACAATTTTCGTAAAACAGGGTTATTAATGGGAACATTTTTATTAATTACACTAAAGGTACTATTTGAAGCTTGTTTCTTGGAGAAATACCCTAGTGTAATAGCTCATTGGAACTGAGGAGAAAATATCTACAATATGGGATGATGAAAAGTGACTTTCAATGGTCGGAGAAATCATAAAGGTGAATTAATCACTTTTTGCAGTAAAAAGGTACATTAAATTAATAAAGTGATTTTATGAGAAAATATTAAAGATGAATTAAAAGTCACTTGAAGGAAAAAGGGGGAAAAGGGTGAAAAGGGGTATAAAAGAGAGATGGGGGATTATATTCTCTCATTATTGCATATTGTGAATTGGAAATTAGAACCCAGAGAGGAGTCAAGCGACTTCCTTCTTGTTTGGTGGCTTTCTGGATGAAAACATCACCATTGACAAAGTTTAGTGTTGAAAGACACACTTTAATCTATCAGGAGGACCACATAGGTTCTTCATCGAGCTACATGATCAAATTATATCAGCATAGAAGTCTAGTATCAACTAGAGCGTAGATTTTCTAGTTGCAGTGTGAGGCTTTGGGGAGAGTTTTGCAGCAATTGAGGGTCTCTAGGCCCAAATAGTCAAGGAAAGATGGATTCCTTCCAACCCATTTTAGGAGGAGTCAGGGAACACTAGTAGAGACAATTATCATCACATTCTGATGGGTAAATCTCCTAGATCGTGCCATTTTTTCAGTTTGCCGTGCATGGAGGTCTTGTTATCCATACATAGTTCCGACTGAGCAATGGTGAGTGCATGTGTGTTGGGTATGTGTTATATTCTTTGCATGAGTAGTAGTGTTTGAGCGCTTACGCCGGGCACGCAGGGGGGTTAGAGGGGCGGAGCCCCCCACACAGGGGTTCAGGGGCAGCGCCCCCGAATTTTTTTTTTTGGGGCCGACATATTTCCGCCGGGCCGACATATTTCCGGGACGACATATTTCCGGGACCACATGATATTAGGTGGTTTT
>CBVK0100462682.1:0-12106 GCA_900067695.1 Picea abies
AACTCCCTAAATTCTCTAACTACAAATGGAAGGAAGCTCCAACTCCCTAAATTCTCCAGCTACAAATGGAAGAAATCTCCAACCCCCTAATTTATAGGCACGCACCTGAAGGAAACTCCAAATCCCTAGGTTCTTCGGCACCAACTAGAAGGAGGCTACGACCCCCTTTCCTTGCCCCATCCCGCTGCCTTGAAATATAAGTGTAGAAACAAATTTTCACTACCACCGATACTGTCACTACCTCTGATAATCAACTTGTAATCAACCTGTCATCCAACCTTTCATTGTTACTGTCACATCAACCTGTAACTGATCATCAACCTGTAATTGTCACTGTCTCATCAACCTGTAACTGATCATCAACCATGCATCAACTGTGTACCAACATATGTACTATCACATGCATCAACATGTAACCTGTTACTATCCCTATCACTGCATTTTTCACTGTTATATCAACCTGATCCACTCACATAGATCATATCAAGCATATGTCCAATGTCAAGTATGCATGTATCATACCATTTACCGTGTATATAGCATCCAAAACCATATGCCAAGTGTATGCCTCAAATGTATGCTAATATCACAAATATGTGCCTCTAACAATGAACCATAGCATCCATAAACTAAATACCAAGAGTATGTATCAAGCATGTATCAATACCACCAAGATATGAACCTCAACCACATGCAAACATGTACCACAAGGGTCTCCAAGACATGCCTTAAGCATGTGCCATATCATCCATGAAACAAACCTCTAACAAACATGTGAAATACATACCTTTAATCATGAAACCTGAAGCATACCATTTCAGATCCTGTAACAACACTGATGTACCATCAAGCCTTGTTGTAACTTGAACTAGGAGGCATTATTCAAATCTGGCTTAGCCTCACTGGACATATGCTTGATATCACGTGGAGCCTCGCGTGACAGACACTAGGCAACCCATGGTGGTGCCTCACGGGACACTAGTATATTGACCCACAGGGGTCAACTAAACTAGGGTTTTTTTCATAAAAACCCTCACTCTCCTCTACAATCCCAAAACTTCTACCTTCGCTTTCCTTCACTACTTTAGAAATTTCCGTCCCAGATTTACCAATAGATCACTTTTTCACATAGAAGATATTCAAATGAACTTGTGTGAATGTGATAATGAACGACTCTTGAAGTATATTTATACTTTTTCTAGGTAACCTCTTTCCTTAACTTTGGGGCTTCTTTAACTTTCTTCTTACAACCACTTTACCCTTTGTCTAAAGACTTATAATTGTTTAGGGGCTTCTTAACCATTATTCGGGGCTTCCAACTTCATGAGGTCGTAAATCCTCAACTGTGAGAAACCACGTGGCGTACCACCTACCATTGGAAACAATATGATGAGGACTATCATATATGAGGATTATGTATGTACTTGAAGTGTTATTCAACCTCATTTTCCTCAATCAACTTTGGGCCCCATGACCACACCTATGGGTTTCTTCTAGACTTCTTCAAAGCATTTTCCCATGAGGGCCATGCTTAAAGCTACGCCATAAGGTGACCACTTTGGAGACTTCTTCAATTATACCCAATGCTTCTAGAGGCTTCTAAACTTCCTCTAAATTTGACATCAATGACAATCAATTTTCCAACACAAGTGGTATGTGTAATGAAGAGGGGCCCACACCTCACCTAGATTCATTGCCAAAAGCCTCTATTGTTGCTTTGTGATATTGAGTCTATTTTTCTCTTGCCACATGCAAGGCATAGTATTGGCACATTTCCTTGTTATTATAATTTAGCATATATGATCTCTTCAAAGAAATTATAACATAACTTGCTCTCAAAATTATGATCATACATCTTTCTGCAATAATGTTATCAATTGTATTGATGCTTTTTACAAGTGTAGGTTATTCATCCTAAATAGAGATACTTGTTTCTCACTATTGCTTGACCCTTTACAATTTGTAAGTATATATCCTTCTCAATGAATGCATGTATAGTGTTGTTGACGGGTCTAAATTCGCCCGACAACAGTAAGGGGTTACCCCTAGTAAGAAGTCCCAATTAGACCTCTCACAGTTTGGAATAGGGAACCCATATGTATTCTGGCCCGACAACCATTGTTGGTTTGGTTCTATCGATTGCATCTCGATTCACCGATGAAGGTGAGTGATGGATGGTTATGCAAACAAAATATGTAGACGAAGACTATGTAAATGAAGGTATATAATCTACTTCTAATCTACCATATCCTATATAAGAGAAAATTAACGTAAGTGAATGAGCTATGAAATGGAACTAACTCTACCAATAGCTTCACCCAGATAGTTGAAATGAAGAAACAAAGTCAAATAACACATGCGCATGAATATATAACCATAATAGTCTAAGTCAGTATATCACATACATTGGCAACTCATTCACTCAAGACATGTAATATAAGAAAGAGTAACAAAACTACAAGAAAACATAAATTATGTCAGAATAGTCTATAAACAAACATTCTCTTATAGCCCATGTGAACAACAAACATTCTTCTTGAGATAGTTCACATAAAAACAACAATACATTCGAGTCTTTCTCTTTATCAAAAGTTGGCCCTGAGATCTTCTCTGTATTAACAATTTCAACAATAGTACATGAAAACTCTAACTCTCCAATTTTGGTTGGCACTGTATTCCCAAAATAGTTCAGAAGTGTACAATGTTTGAAGAGCCAAAAGCCCCTTATTTGGGTAAAATTATGGTATTTATAAGGGTTCAACATGACTCTTGGCCTTCTTCCTGCCCTAATGACTTTTCATCTTCCAACGTTTGTCCTTATCCTCTTTGTGATGATAAGTAACAAATACAATGGTTACATTTCGAATTTTTCTTCTAACGTTGGTTGGCCATCATGGAATTTGACCACATGTTCCTTGCACATCATGAAGACTGGCCTAGGCATGGGAACACCTTCGTCATCCGAGTTTGACAGTTGATCGTCATGGAGTTTCTAGATCTCCTCTTCATCCATTTGCCTTAGATTTTCTTTGTTTCTCCTCTATCACTGCTATGTCTGTCATTATTTCTCCTTCATCATATTTTGTCATAGATTGCATCATGATGATGCTGAGCATGAATCTCCTCCGCTCAGTACCTGACATCATTCAACATAGAATAGATGAGTGTAACTCCAAATAAAATATCGAGAATAATCATTAGAATCCATATAAATTAGGCATTAAATAATTGAAATATCAAGTAAACTTCCCTAGATTCAATTCATGGTTTGTTTTCCATAATAGATAAGTTGCGTTCTAGAGGGATACCAAGAAGGTATCAGACATTCATATTGAAAAATTAAGGAAATGGGTTAGGAATTTCTTAAAACCTATAACTAGAAAGTCTATATCTTGGAAATACCTTTCCAATGGTATAAATAATGCATGAAATGGACACCGGATCCTCCGAGTAAGTTTGGCCATGATCAGCCCAAGTCCTGAAGTCCACTTTACATATTTGTTATGTTGATGTTGCACTACTCTAATCATGATTGTCTTCCCAATGTATACATATTGGATCCCCCACTCCTGGATCCTCATGCTGAAATACATGTGATAATTGGGCCTACTAAGAAGATGAACCTGTAAAGGTATCCTTGTGTAAACAAAATCTTCCCATCCATCGCCATACTCGATCACGAGTATCAACGGGGAGAACCTGTCTCTCCACATAGAACAAATCCTAGCAATTCCCCTCAAAATAATCCAAGAGTGAAGTATGTTGCTCTCTGGGGCAACTCGGACCAAACTAAATAAGTATATAATAATTATCCGGCTATTGGAACAGGAAAAGGGCTGAACTACAGAAATCAATGTGTGAGGTGGTCTGTCTCATAGGCTATTGTTAGTCTCGTGGACATTAAAATCACTTTCTTTCTTTATTTATTTCCCATCGGAGAAGTTGGCTTGATCGTTGATCCTTACATTCTACTTCACTTAGCTACGAGGATAACAACACATATGTCTTTTCCTTTTTTAATTTTTATGTGCTAGGGGAAGAATAGGTTAAAAGGAGGGCACGCAAAGTTCCTTACCATGTAAAAAAAACTATTTTTTGATATATATGATTTATATCCTTTTTTAACACAATCTTTGGCAAAACATTATTTTATTTCTTAAACCCTTTTAAATCAAAATAATTTTATTTTAAAGTAAATTCAAATTATTTAAATTTAAAAGATTAACTTCAAATATATTTGAGAAACACAAACCTTTTACCAAATAATTTTATTTTTTACATGGAGGCCGGAACCACCAAAGACTGAATTACGAGAGATTTCAAAGATCCATAGCTTGACCAGATGACGTTGGATTGGAGTACCATATTTTTCATTGTGAAGTACCTAGATAGGCACTCTCGGGCACTCTCGGTGTGTCGATCACCTGTGCCAAACAAGCATTTTATCTATGAAACGACAGGCCAGTTCGGGCCAAAACCCTAGGCGATTCATTTCGACACTTTTGGGCATCGGATTTAGATTTGGTGAGTTGTGTTGGGATCTCAATGGAGAGAATAATTTGATTGACCTATTTTTAGGAAAAAAATTCACTTTGATGGACGCCAAAAAATCACGCTCAAAAGCATTTTTTAATGAAAGTTTGTGTCTTGCTATAATATTCCTTGCCTAAGTTATACAATTTTTCCTCTAAATTTGGTTGGCATATTTTGTGAAACAATTTAGTGACAATTTATAACAGCAATCAATTTGAGAATGTTAATGTCATATTCTTATGGAAAGACGCTAATCCAACAATATCCTTTAATTATTCTTGGCAATAAGGGAATAGATACATAACAGAACATAACCAAGAAACCAGTTTCATGGGTGGGCACAAATATCAATACTTAATCATTAAATAAATTCCACAATAATAAACTACAACACTGCAATAAGGAACCTGATATAATGATGCCTCCTGTTGTGCTACAACCACAAGATATCCAAAGAATATAGATGATAATTCGCCAATAAGAACAACAACTTCACATCTGGTGTAGAGTCCTGAGAAATGGAAATGTAGTAGATCTGATATGTGTAAATGATTAGCTGCAAGTCTGTTGTTTGAAGTTAATCCCCTCCTTACAGCCACCAGAACTTACCTAGGTGTGCCCTCTATAGCAGAAGTTATATTTTATGTAATAAATATGTACCCAGTACCTCTAATTTGTGCCCAACCTCTACCAAACGTGCCCAGAAAAAGGATACACGACCCACATACACAAGTTCCAGTTTATGTGATAAGAAATGTACCCAACGAGTGAGAGATACGCCCCCACAAGGTAGTAACTCAATCAGATATGAGATGAGTTGAATAATAGAGAGAACTGCGCCCAGCCAAGGGAGATGCTTGTTCCAACAAGAGAAGAAATGCACACAGCAGTTGATAACTCATCCAACGATGGAAGAAATTCACCCAACAAGTGATGTCTCGGGCCCCAATAGAAGAAGGTAAACGTCCAACATATTATATCATGTCCCACAAAGGGTGAAATGCGCCCAACACATGAAGGAATGTGCCCAGGTAAGAGAACAATGTGCCCAACAATGAATGAACTCGTCCACACTCCCAAAATCGACCCCCACAGTAAAGAATAATGCCCAGAAATAAGAGAACTCGGCCCTCTTGCTCTAGTTGACCTCCTTGCCAGAGATAGCTCAGCTGCCACCACTGAAACTGATCCACAAATGAAGTAGAAATGTTGCCACTAAAATATATAAGCAATCAATGAAGCCCAAGGAAGAAATCTGGATGGTCTCTTCTCCAAACTAGCTAAGGTGTATCGTCGCAACACCGAAACCAACAAATGCTCAAGGGTTTCCACAAACCCTAGACTCTTTCCTCAAGAGCTCTCAAAATCTAATTTCCAAGTGAGTGAATTCAAGAATGAGGGGCGCCTCCTCTTTTCCCTTCTTTTATTTCTCCATTGAGTTATTTCCCGCTCACTTTACTTTTTAATTTTCTTTTAAAGTCACTTTATTCTTGCACACTTTATAATTTTTAAGTGACTTTATTTTCCTAAGACCCATGTCCTCCTTTTTCCATTTTTCATTTTATAAAGTCATTTCGTAGGCAAAATTTCAGTTCCCTAGGTAACTTTTCCGACTTAGCCTACGAGAACCAATTTAGGCTAGCGGAACCACACATTATGCTTCCAAGGCCAACGAGGAAATTACAGTCCTCCCCGCCTGAGATTGATTGTCCTCAAGCAACTATAATCCAGGATGTTGCAATATCTTCTCTCCTTCGCAAGTAGCATCCTCGATAGGTAGATTTTTCCATTTGATCAGGTACTCTTTGATTCTCTTGTTCCTTAATTTCCGCTCTCTAGTCTCCAACACCTCCTTTAGAATTAGAATCAACTTCCCCTCCTCATCCAATGGTGGCAACTCTGTAGAGATGAAAACATGTTGTCCCACTACCTTCTTGAGCCGTGAAACATGAAAGACATTGTGTATCTTACACCCCTCTGGAAGCTCTAACTCATAGGCTACCACCCTTACTCACCTCGAAATCCTGTAGGGACCATAGAATTATGGCTTCAATTTCTCTGCCCCTTTCATTTTCAAGAATGATTGCCTGTATGGTTGCAAGCAAAGGTATACCAGGTCTCCCACCTCGAAACTGCGCTCCACTCTATGCTTGTCAGCATACATCTTCTGTTGATTATGTTCCATTTTCATGTTATCTTTGAGAGTTCACAAGATGTTCTGACTCTCCTGAATCCAATTTTTGGCTTTGGGTGCCCGGTTGTCCCCAAATGCTTGGTCCACAAAGGTGGTGGCATCATAACCATATAGATATTTGAAAGGTGTCATCCTAATCGACATGTGATAAGTGGTGTTATAGAAATTCTCACCGATCCAGGTGGATATCGGTGGCCACCCACCTTTTCCAACTGGCTCAAAACAATTTTCTGTCAATTTTGGTAATTTACTATTTTTTGCAGTTTTCCGGGTCCTGAACTTCCGAAGCCGTTTTGAGGCCCTAAACAACATTTTTTTTGGAAAACAGGGAGCAACATGGAATTTCCTTCGATGTTTCTCACACAAAAATTGTATTCCTCGAATATATCTTTCTACCGAGGTATCGAGCGCCCCAAACGGAGATTGTATGCAAAAGTTACTCCCCCAAGAAGTTGACGTATCAACTACCTCCATCGGTCCCCGCAAACCTTTTGGCTTTTCATCTTCCGGGGTTAGGGTTTTGGATTTTCCTTATGTTAAAATGTCCTTTATAGCCTCATTGTAATAATCATCTTCTTACAGATGCGAGTAGCCATCACAACTCTTCTCAGAAATAAGTTGCCACCTTTCTAGCGAGTCTTTCACTCTGTATTTTACAGTCTTTGTACATTTTCTCTCATTAATAGAAAATTGTGTATTATTGTATCTTTGTGTTTATGGTTGCATCTCTGATACATTTATGTTATATTATTGGATATCCACGATATCTCTGTGCAATTATTTATTATATCTCCACTCTCATTTCATGTCCAAAATAATCTGGATTAGTGGTATCAGAGCAGGCTGCTCTTGATCGTTTTTTAGTGCATGTCCCCGACAAGATATGAGTATAGCAAGTTGGGTCTCGAGCTTGTCTCTCTTGAGGAAAATCACTCTCGCACACCCAACAAACCCTCAATGGCAGAAGAAAAGAAAAATGATAGAGTAGACAATTCTATCAATCTATTGCTTCAGCAAGCTCTCACGCGACAAAGGGACGAAATGATGAAGAATTTTTCTCACATCCTTCAACACCTATCGATAGCATCAGGTGCATCTTCATCAAGCGACCACTTTGGAGGCACCTTTCCATTTACGGTACAGCTCAATTTTGATATTCCTATATTTGAAGGCCAGATAGATGTGGATGCCCTAGATAAATGGTTAAATTTATTATAAGGTTATTTCTCTATTCACAATTTTTCCGACAGAGAAAAGATCATCTTCACGCTCCTTAAGGCTCTCCTCCATGTCAAACATTGGTGGGAAACTTACTGGGAGAAAAGTTCCACAGAGGAGTCTGGAATATATGGGGCCGAGCCCACTTGGGATTCTTTTGTGGATGCGGTAAAGGAACAATATTACCCTATTGGCAACTATGAGGACTAGTACATGAGATGGACCGTACTGCGGCAAGAGAGGGGCTAAGCAGTTCTGGAGTTCACTAATACCTTCCATACCTTATGCACCAAGCTGGGTATCAAAGACTCTGAATGACATTTGGTTTTGAAACACAGTGGGGCTCTATATAGATACATCCAAACTGAAATGGATTTTCTGGACATCTCATCACTCAGTGCTGCTTATTGATATGTTGTTAAAATCTAGCAAAAATTTAACCACCAGAACAAACGGGAGTTCGGGTCTGCAAATCCACAACAACTAAACTATGACAAAGACGACCCTAACAAACAGTCTCCTGGAAACCAGTCCAAGCCATGGGAAAATAAGGGTCACGAGAAGACAAAGAAGGACACCGGAAAATGGTGCGATTTCCACAAAAGCCCCTGGCACAACACCGATGAATGTCGCTTAAAACAATCATTGGTGGCTGAGATCAAAGACAAGGATCCAAACCCTGGTTCTGAATCTAATTCTGAAAATACTGGTAAAAGACAGATCATCGACACAGACCCCACTCTTATTGTTGCGACTGCAACAATTCAACTATAAGAACCAAAAGATCCTGAAGAGGGAGAGCGCCTTTTTCATTCACAGATGTAGGTAAAGGGGACCCTGCTGCATTTTATTGTTCATAGAAGAAGACATAAGAACCTCATCTCAATAGAGGTCGTCAAACAGTTGGGATTGTCGACAACACCACATCTGTATCCATACAACATCAGGTGGCTTCGCCAAGGACGAGATATTTGTGTCAGTTGGAAATGTCGATTGTCATAGGATATCCAACCCTTAAAGAATGATGTATTATGTGATGATTCCCCACTAGATGTTTGTGATGTTCTCTTGGGCCATCTATATATGTGGAGACACCATGATGTTTATGAGTTTCGACTCCGCAATGTCATTGTTTCTCTGGGGGGTCATCTCTACAAAATACCAGAAGTAGTTCTGACTATTGTTCCACCTAAACAGTGCCACAAGGTAGTATCTCATACTACAAAATTCAGCTTCTTCACAATCTGTTCAAAAGATGAACATAAGGATACTGCAACCCCAACAACCTCGGCCCAAGCACCTTCTATCCAACAGAAGCAGGTTGACAAGATTGCAACAAAGTGTAAAGATTCCTTCTGCATACAGGAACCTCATGTAGCCAGACTGGTTAAAAAGGTCCAACCCTTCCAACCACATGTTCGTGACAACCTTCAACAAGCTAAGTAGTGCAATTTCTCCAACAAGGAAAGCAGCTCATCAAGATGCAGATTCAACAATCGCTTTTTCCTCTCCCCTGGGCACTCAACGCAATGGAGAACATTGCTTCCTAAGGAGGGAGGATTGATCCAGGTGGATAACGGTATCCACCCACCTTTTCCAACCGGCTCAAAACAGTTTTCTGGCAATTTTGGTAATTTACTATTTTTAGCAGTTTTTCGGGTCCTGAACTTCCAGAGTCGTTTTGAGGCCCTAAACGACGTTTTTTGGGAAAATAGGGAGCAACATAGAAGTTCCTTCGATGTTTCTCACACAAAAATTGTATTCCTTGGATAGATCTTTTTAATGAGGTATCGTGCGCCCCAAATAGAGATCATATGCAAAAGTTACGCCCCCGGGAAGTTGACGTATCAACTACCTCCATCGGGGCCCATAAACCTTTTGGATTTTCATCTTCTGGGGTTAGGGTTTTGGATTTTCCTTATGTTAAAAAGTCCCTTAGAGCCTCATTATAATAATCATCTTCTTATGGATGCGAGTAGCCTTCACATCTCTTCTTAGAGATAAGCCGCCACCATCCTAGCTAGTCTTTCACTCTGTATTTTATAGTCTTTGTACATTTTCTCTCATTAATTGAAAATTATGTATTACTACTGTATCTTTGTGTTTATGGTTGCATCTCTGATACATTTATGTTATATTATTGGATATCCGCGATATCTTTGTGCAATTATTTATTATATCTCTGTTCTCATTTCATGTCGAAAATAATTTGGATCAGTGGTATTAGAGCAGGCTGCTCTTGATCATTTTTTACTGCATGTACCCAACGAGGTCTGAGTATAGAAAGTTGGGTCTTGTGCTTGTCTCTCTTGAGGACAATCAATCTCGCACACCCAAGAAACCCTCAATGGCAGAAGAAAAGAAAAACGATAGAGCAGACAATTCTATCAATCTGTTGCTTGAGCAAGCTCTCACATGATAGAGGGATGAAATGATGGAGAATTTTTCCCACATCCTTCAACACCTGCCGATAGCATCAGGCACATCTTCATCAAGCGACCACTTTGGAGGCACCTCGCCTTTTAAAGTACAGGTCAATTTTGATATTCCTATATTTGAAGGTCAGATAGATGCGGATGCCCTAAATAAATGGTTAAATCTATTAGAAGGTTATTTCTCTATTCACAATTTTTTCGATAGAGACAAGATCATCTTCGCACTCCTTAAGGGTCTCTTCCATGTCAAACATTGGTGGGAAACTTACTGGGAGAAAAGTTCCATAGAGGAGTCTGGAATATATGGGGCCGAGCCCACTTGGGATTTTTTGTGGATGCGGTAAAGGAATAGTATTACCCTGTTGGCAACTATGAGGACCAATACATGAGATGGACCACACTATGGCAAGAGAGGGGCCAAGTAGTTCTGGAGTTCACCAATACCTTCCATACCTTACGCACCAAGATGGGTATCAAAGACTCTGAATGACATTTAGTTCTGAAATACTGTTGGGCTCTACAAAGATACATCCAAAATGAAATGGGTTTTATGGACATCTCATCACTTGGTGCTGCTTATCGATATGTTTTTAAAATTGAGCAGAAATTTAAGCACTATAACAAATGGGAGTTTGGGTTTGCAAATCCACAACAACCAAAGTATGACAAAGAAGGACTTAACAAACAGTCTCCTGAAAATGAGTCCAAGCCATAGGAAAAGAAGGGTCACGGGAAGACAAAGAAGGACACCGGAAACTGGTGCAATTTCCACAAAATCCCCTGGCACAATAACGATGAATGTCACTCAAAATAGTCATTGGTGGATGAGATCAAAGACAAGGATACGAACCTTGATTCAGGATTTGATTTTGAAAATATTGGTAAAAGATAGATCATCGAGGAAGACCCCACTCCTATTGTTGTGACCGCAACAATTCAACCAGAAGAACCAACAGATCCTGAAGAGGGAGAGTGCCTTTTTCATTTAGAGATGTGGGTGAAGGGGACCCCACTGCATTTTATTGTTGATAGCAGAAGACGGAAGAACCTCATCTCAACAAAATTCATCAAATAGTTGGGATTGTCGACAACACCACATCTGCATCCATACAACATTGGGTGGCTTCGCCAAGGACGACATATTTGTGTCAGCCAGTAGTGTCGATTGTCATACGACATCCAACCCTTCAAGGATGAGATATTATGTGATGTTTCCCCACTGTATGTCTATGATATTCACTTGGGTCAGCCATATATGTGGAGACACCATGATGTTTATGAGCCTTGACCCCATAGTGTCATTGCTTCTCTGGGGGGTCATCTCTACAAAATACTAGAAGTAGTTCTGACTATTGTTCCACCTAAATAGTGCCGCAAGGTAGTATCTCATACTACAAAATTCAGCTTCTTCACAATATATTCAAAATATGAACAAAAGGATATTGCAACCCCTATAGCCTCGACCCAAGCACCTTCTATCCAACAGAAGAAGGTCGACAAGATTGCAGCGAAGTGTAAAGATTCCTTCTACACACAAGAACCTCATGTAGCCAGACTGGTTAAAAAGTTTCAACCCTTCCAGCCACATGTTTGTGACAACCTTCAACAAGCTAAGCAACACAACTTCCCCAACAAGGAAAGCAACTCATTAAGATGCAGATTCAATAATCATTGCTTCCCTTCCCTCAGGGCACTCAATGCAATGGTGATCTAAAAATATGACGAA
>CBVK0100462683.1:0-12105 GCA_900067695.1 Picea abies
AAGTAAAGTGACAAAATCAAGATGGATTATTTAAATGATAAAGAAAAGTGACAAAATCAAGAAGGAATATTTAAATGATAAAGTATTGGAGAATTTTCTATTCATGGAAAGTGGGTAATTCTAAAATAAGGAAAATAGGTTAAGTGACCTAGAAATGGGTTAAGTAACCTAAAAATGGGTTAAGTGACCTAGAATATGAAAGTATAAATAAGAAGCCAGGATCTCTTGTAATATGTACATTTGAGTGAGAATCCTTTGTGGATCAATGGAGAGCTTCTTGGTAATATCTTTTGGAGTATTGATGGAGATCTTCTTGTGAGAGAATCTTATTGGTGTGGAACTCTTGAGCATGATTGAAGATCTATTCTGAGGAAGAGAGCGAGAGGAGTATCTCATAGATGCATCAAAGTTTCGGTAATGTCGAAGATCTTAACGAAAAAAGTCTTGGAGTCACAGAAAACCTTATTTTCTGATGTACACGCGGGTTGTCTGTGTATAGGGTGCATACACACTCGGGCTGGCTGTGTATAGGGTGCGTACACACGCGGGCTGGCTGTGTATAGGGAGCGTGGAATCAATAAAATCATGGAGATTTGTCTTTGAGCTGAGGCCAAGCTCTTGGATGATGAAGCAGGCTCTAGATCTGCATTCTTTGGCCTCAGATCTATCACTCAGACACTGGTATGATTACATTATTGTCTTGATAGATACTATTGTTTGATATGTTGTGAATGCTTAAGGCATTCTTGGTATGGATTCTATGATGTGGTTCAGTTTGGTTGATGGAGTGAGCAGTACTCTTGTGATTCAGTAGTGACATGATTGCTATGGTATACTAGTTATTTATACATGATTGAGATAGCATTCATATTGATTTGATGTGGAGCATGAGCAAGCTATTGGAGAGCTTGGATGTGTTATTGGCTGTGGGTCAGTTTGGATAGTTGAAGACAAAAGAGAAAGTGATTTCAGGTTGCAGAGGATCTGGGCATGTTGCTCAGAAGCATATGCTTATTGCATTATGCATTGGCTGCGTTCACATGCGGGCTGTAGTGAGCCAGGGCACGTGCACACGTGGGCTGCACTACTGACAGGTCACATACCTATTGACAGATTGATATCTATTGAGGATTGTTGCCTCATCTCAGTTGGTGCTGAGGGTGTAAGCCGAGTCTTGAATATAGAGCTGATGCTCTTGTAGAGTTGTACTCTATTCAGTTGTTGTTGATAAACCCAAGGATTGTAGTCTGGAATAAAAAGAAAATTGTACATACATCTTGTGTTCTTTGTGTCCATTGTGATGATGACTTTTTAATGATATATTGTTGATATATGTTGTTGATATGTGCTTACATATAACTGGTTATAAATGACAACAATAGGTAATGAATAAATGTTGAATGCTAATTGAAGAGTTCTCGTGCAAGAGGGAAGTTTTGGGAAAAAGAGCCCCACAATCATTCACCCCCCCTCTAAGTGTGGTAGGTGTGTCCAACAAGAGGTTCTCCCCTGAGAAGGAGTACTTCACATCAACCCCGATCTGGATCATACTATACTCTTTTCTACAGGAATTTTGGCATCATGAAACTTTGGAAGAAATAGGAGATACACTGGGCTCATATGTAAAAACATCAGAGATAAAAAGAATAGGAAAATACACTTCATACGCATGAATATGTATGTACATGGATGTAGTGGAAGCCCTGTCGAAATCAATAGTGATATCGTTTTAGGACCAAGACTGGATCCAACCTATAGATTATGAGAACATACCCTTTCGATGCAGAAAGTACCATGAACATGGGAATTTATACAAGGAATGTCCCCAAAACTCAATTCCAGAACAAAACAAGGGGAGAGAGGAAAAAGATGGAGATGGATTTACAAAAATTCCTAATAAAAGGAAAGAAGTCAAAAAAGGAGCACATAACACAAGAGAGACATCAAAGAAAAGTTTTAACAACTTCCGTGCACTAGCAGCCGTAGAAAAAAAAACCAAAAAAGGGGAGAAACGGGAACAAAGAATGGATATCCCGATGAAAGATCCGGCCCTAGAAGATAGGAAAATGGAGGAGATTCTAAAATGCCGCAAAATGGAACCAAAAATCCCCACAAATATTGAGAAGGAAGATGAAACAATAATGAAAGAAACCTCAGACATAGAGGGATTTCAGGAAGAAATGGAGGAGGAGGAGGAGGAGGAACCACAGAACATGGAGTTAGAGGAATCAGAGGCAGATCTCAAAGCCCTCATTCAAGCCCATGGAGAGTAGGAGATAAATAAGATGCAGGGAGGCCAAGTAAGACAACTATACTAAAAGCTAAAGAAAAGAGAGGGTAAGAAGGGGGGCCAAGAGATACCCACAACCTCGACAAACAACTTGGGGATTAAAAGAAACACCCTCAAGAACCCAAAAAAAACAATAGGGGAGGAAAAGAGGGGAGGTCAAAAACCACAAAATCAAGTTCTGGAGGAAACAAGAACCTTACTGATAGATTCAGGGTAGGTATTTGGGCTTCCGAAGAAGTACTTCCATTCCCACCCAAAGTGTTAAGAATGAAGGTAATCTCATGTAATATAAGGGGCCTAAAGGAACCATCAAAGCAAAGAATATTTAAAAGGAAGCTCACACAAGAAAAAATATATTTTATGTTATTACAAGAGACTAAGTGCGATGGAGATACAATGGGAAAGATAACCCACAAAATATGAAGAAATAGTGAAATGATTTGTATAGAAGCAAAAGGAGCGGTGAGGGTCTTAAAAACCATCTGGAACCTATATAATTTCAAAGTGGAAGGTGTGTATCAATGATCCAAATTATTTTCAGCATGAAATGAGATCGGAGATATAATAAAGAAATGCACAGATATATCACAGATGTTCAATAATATAACAAAAATATATCAGAGATGCAACCATAAACACAGATATATAGTAATACATGATTTATATTAATGAAATAAATGTACAGAGACTGTAAAATACAGAGTGAAAGACTCGATATAATGGTGGTAGCTTATCTCTGTGAAGAGATGTGACGGCTACTCACATTCACAAGAAGATGATTATAATGAGTGACACAGCCCCTGCCTCTCTGAGCTCGGCTGCTTCAACCAGGACCTTCTTCTTCTAGGCCCAAAGAGTCAAAATACTCTTCAACCCCCTGTCAGAAATTCTCAATGCCCACAGGTTCTCTTGGTGATCTCCTTCTTCAATCAGGAAATCGGAACTCACTTGATCGCGAGTTCTGCGCTCATGGATTCGGGTCTCACAAATCCCTGAACCCCGATGGAATATCCACTTCGTGCCTTCCTCATCTCCTGTCAGGAATCTCCCTATCGGGAAATCGACTTTTTCCTTGTCAAGAGTTGCTTCCCTCATGAATTCCCGATTCCTGATTCCCGATGGCGCTCCAGCTCTGGCGTTGGCCCTTCGACTACTCCTTTCGCACGTGACCTGCCAGTCCACGTGACCACGCCCTTCACCCTTATCGGGATTTCGAAATTCACGAGTTCGAATAGTGTAGAAATCACACCTTTGGGACCTCCGATCCCCGAATTCCGATGCCACCTGTCCTCCACTCCAGCTTAACCTTGTCAAAAAATCGTGTATCGGGTTTTCACGATTTCCATGGTTGATGTTCACGGGACCTTCCAAACCCCAAACTCCGATAGCCTGACACCTATTCTCCACTCAGCTCGTCGACTGCGTGGATATCACGATTCAGGTTTTTGTGAATTCTTGTGTTGTGAGTCTCTCATCAACGAGGATTCCGAAATGCTGAACTCTGAACTCTTCACAATCCTTGGACACGCATCCTGCCAAGATCTATGGTTGAGATCCCTTCTCAGGATTTCAGGACTTTCAAGGTCTCAATTCTCAGCTTTATGAAACCCTGATGATGACAATATCCCAATGCCCCTCTGGGACTCCTCCTCTGCTCCTTCAAGGCTTAAACCCTACGCAACTTTCCAATATCTGACAGCTGACGGGATTTTCGTTGCTCTCCTCTACGAATCCTGACCGTCGCTTCCCTTTACTCACAGATTTCTTCAGAATACTAAAGTTCCTTCCAGAACCCACTTTCCAACACTTGCGTTTCCAATCTCTACTCGAATCTTCCTCGACCTAAACCTCCTGGGCTCTCTTTCAGCTGTACCAAGAAGGTGTTGTACCTCCTGAGCTTTCTTACTCTGATTCTATCAGAGGTATTTGCGTGCACTCCTTGCGGCAATCATTCAAAAACTTCCCAAGTGTTAAATCCTTCTGACTTTGCGCACTTCCTGCAATAACAGCCTCTATCTTCTTTTTCTCTGGTTAACAATTGAGACTTCAGTTGAATGAGAATAAGTGTTTAACTATCGAGCCCTTATCGACACACTCCTTGTGGATGAATTCAACTGCACCCTATGCAGGAATCTCCCGACTCAGACAGAGAAACAATTGAAACTTATTCTCTTCTCCCTTTCAGACTTCAGTTTAAATCCCTGAAATCACATGCACAGCATATACCAAGCAAATGCGTATCCAGAAAGCAAACATTCATGAGCACAACTTTAACACAGAAAAACAACAACAACCATGAAATTGAAACAGAACTTCATTCTATTTATTCAATCTTCTGTACATGGGTGTTCTTCACAGATTTCTCTGCTTGCCCTTCTCTCCTGAATGCTGGCTCCTGTTACAATGATACAATGAGGGTGTCTATATCTATTTTCCCTCTCTGACTCTAAAAATGTCTAATCTGGAAAACAAAATCCTATCTACCTGCATTAAACCTATTAAATGCCTCATCTACCTAAGGACGATAGCTTAAAGGCTCAAGGTCCGCTATAATGTACAAAGGCACTTTCCATAAATGGTTCATTTATACACTGGCAGATCTCTTGAATGAAAATTCAAAAAGTTTCGGCTGGCCTTGTCTAACTGTTCATCGTCTTTCATGCTGGCTCGCTTGTCTTGGGCGATGCTCCTTGATGAGTTGGCGATGCTCCTACATCATACTCCTCGGCTTGAAAATTTTCATGGGCTCCTGTCCATGAGCTCCTGCACGGTCTGTCCATGCTTCTGTATCTCTACTTTGCTTTTCCAGCTAGCATCTTCGACTGGATGATTCTTCCACTTGACCAGGTACTCGAAATACTGCTTTCGCCTGGTCTTCTTTCCTACTCGCTTGTCCAGTATGCACTCCGTTTGCGGCTTCTCTGCAACTGGTAATTGCTTCTGCCACTGGACCACTGGTTCCTCAGTTCCAGTCTCTACTTCTCCAGCCCTGTATGGGTATAAATCCAAAACATTAAATATCGGAGATATCCTGATGCCATCCGGCAACTCAATTTCATAAGCGTTCTCTCTGAATTTCTTTAGGACCCTGCATGGCCCAATTTTCTTCATTTTTAGTTTGTTATATGTTCCTCTTGGGAACCTGTCCTTCCTCAAGTGTGCCAGAACAAGATCACCAACTTCAAACTGAAGTTGTCTCCGATGCTGATCTGCTCTGTGCTTGTACTCCTGATTTGTGTTTATCAGTCGTTGCTTCACCTCATTGTGAAGTTCCTTCATTACTTCAGTGAATTCCTCTGTACTAGCACTGCTAGTCGCAGCCTGTTCTAACTCCCTGAGTTCAGAAACTCCCCTCGGTTGTGTCCCATACACAATCTGAAATGGGCTTTTTCCTGTACTCCGATTCACTGAATCGTTGTATGCAAACTCCGCCTGTGGCAATATGTTGTCCCAGCTGCTATGGTGCTCTATCACCAGGCTTCTCAACAAGTCTCCCAAGCTCCTGTTGACCACTTTCGTCTGCCCATCTGTCTGTGTATGGTAAGATGAACTAAATTCCAAGTTATTCCCTAGCTTCTTCCATAGCGTCCTCCAAAAATGCCCTATGAATTTGGTATCCCTGTTCGACACTATACTTCTTGGAAATCCATGGAGTCGAATGATTTCCTTGAAAAATAAATTCGCGATGTGAGTCGCATCGCTAGTCTCCTGGCATGGTATAAAATGTGCCATTTTTGAAAACCTGTCTACCACCACAAAGATGGAATCAACCCCTCTCTGCATCCTTGGCAAACCCAATACAAAATCCATGTTGATCGCCTCCCATGGCCTCTCTGGTATGGGTAATGATTGGTAGAATCCCGCATTCTGCCTTCTACCCTTCAAATGTTGACAAATTCGACACCTGTCAACAAACCTCTTGACATCTGCTTGCATGCCTGGCCAAAAATATGATTCACTCAACTTCGCAAATGTTTGGTCGTGGCCAAAATGCCTTGCTAATCCACCATTGTGCTTCTCCTTTAGTAGGTTCTCCCTCATGGAGAAATTTGGAATGCATAACTGGTTGCCTCTGAACAACAGTCCATTCTAAATCATGTAATCCATCCACGGGCTTCTATCTCTGAGAACTGGATTCTCAGCCACCTCGTATGCTTCTGCAAAATATGCATCACCTGCGTACATGTCCCTCAAGTTTTCAAAACCCAATGTCTTGACTCGAAACTCCTGCAACAACAAACATTTCCTGCTCAAAGCATCAACCACTTTGTTAGCAGTTCCTGAAATGTGTTTAATTACAAATGTAAAATTCTGCATATACTCTACCCATTTTGCATGTTTCTGATTCAACTTCTCTTGTTGACTCACAAACTGCAATGCATGATTATCGTTGTACAATACAAATTCTTTCGGGATCAAATAATGCCTCCACTTCTTCAATGCCTGTATGATGGCATAAAACTCTTTATCATACGTGGATTATTTCAGCTTTGTGTCATCCAGGTTCTGACTGAAATATGCAACTGGCCTGTCCTCCTGACTTAAGACCGCTCCTATGGCATATCCACTTGCATCACATTTCACCTGAAATGTTTTCTGGAAATCTGGCAACACCAACACTGGCTGCTCTGTGATATTTTTCTTCAATAGATTGAAGCTCTTCTCAGCCTCTGCTGTCCAATGAAAAGACTTGTGTTGCTTCTTCACTGTGTCCATCATTACTACGCTAACCCCACTGAAATTCCTCACGAACTTTTGGTAGAAACTAGCCAAACCATGGAAACTCCTTACCTCAAAAATATTTCTGGTTGATGGCCAATTCTTAATCACTTCCACCTTACTTGGATCCATTTTCAACTCATTCGCTAAAATAACAAAACCCAAATAAATGAGATCTGTCTTCATGAATGAGGACTTCTTCATATTGATCAATAGCTTCTCCAGCTGTAGCTTTTTCATCACAATGGCCAAATGTTTCAAATGTTCAGACTTCATCTTACTGTAGATCAATATATCATCCAGATATACGACTACAAATTTCCCGATGAATTTCCTTAGGACTTCATTCATCAGTCTCATGAATGTGCTCGGTGCATTTGTCAAGCCAAACGGCATGACTAGCCATTCGTACAAACCTTTGTTTGTCTTGAATGTTGTCTTCCATTCATCACCTTCCCTCATGAGAATCTGGTGATATCCGCTTTTCATATCATTTTTTGAAAAATAATTTGCCCCGCTCAGGCAATCCATCAGATCATCCATTCTCGGCAGTGGAAGTCTGTACCTGATGGTAATTTTGTTGATTTCTCTAGAGTCGGTACACATTCTCCAACCTCTATCCTTCTTCGGACTAAGCACCATTGGAACGGCACACAGACTCAAGCTTTCCCTGACCAGTCCTTTGTCCAACAAATCCTGGACCTGCTTCTTGACTTCCTCATTTTCCTATGGTGTCAATCTATACGCATCCTTATTCGGAAAACTGGCTCCTGGTATGAGGTCGATGCGATGACTCACTCTCCTCATCGGTGGCAACGAACGAGGTAGTTCGTCCACTATGATGTCAACGAAATCTTCTAGCAGTTCCTGAATCTCAACTGGTAAGTCATCCACTCTCGTGCTAGTCAGGACAATTCTCGGTTTCCTGACCACAAAGAATTGTGGATCTTCCTTCTTCTCCATCTCTGTGAGAAGCTCCTTCCCACTCATGAGACATATTGTTTTTCTTAATTCCGGTTTCACTTCTTTATATTTTATCAGAAGGAATCTGTGTGTCCTTCTCTCCTTCTCCAAAGTATATGTGTTCATCCTTCCGTCATGAACCACATTCCTGTCATATTTCCATGGTCTACCCAGTAACAAATGACATACATCCATGGGAATGACATCACACAAGACCTTATCATTATATCCCCCAATTTTAAATTCAAATAAACATTGTTTAGTGACACTCACCTGATGTCCTTTTTGTAGCCATGATACTTTGTATGGACTCGGGTGATCAGTCGTTTCCAGCTCTAATTTTTCCACCATCTCGGTTGAAATGAGATTGTCGGTGCTTCCACTGTCCACAATAACCCTGCATTTCCTATCCTTAGTTTTGCAAGATGTCCTAAACAGTCTGGTCCTTTGGGCTGAACTTTCCTGTGCCTATTTTTCAGGTGTCAAAAGGACTTTTCGCATCAGAAGCGAGCTTCTGATTTCTGTGACTTCCGCTTCATCATCTCGCCTCTGTGCTTCAGCGATGTGAGCTTCTCCTTGGTCCTTTTTCCTGTCTGGACAGTCAACTACTTTGTGTCCATCCTTTCCACATGTGAATCATGTGATCACTCCACCTCAGCCTCTTCCCCTTCCTCTGGTACGAGGAAAAGTGTTTGCATCAGCATAATCCCCTCTCTGTTCACTATGCTGTCTCCTCGGCTCAACATATTGTTGTATTTGCTGTGAGGTTTCACCTCTCTCAATCTTACCTTGAGGTTTCTTCCATTCCTCCTTGGGCTTCTGATATTTCTCTTGGGCAACTGCCTTGCCTCTTGGATGACTTCTGCCTCACCCTCGCTATCCTTGCTTACGAGCTAGCTTCTCCTCGACTTTCAGAGCCATCTGGTAAGCGTCCTCAATCGTTCTGATGGTCGTCATGCTTAATTCATCTTGAATGTCATATCTCAGACCATTAAGGCATCTGGCAGCCTTCTCATCATTGCTCTCCCGATGACCTACTCGGATATTTAGCTTGTAAAACTCTTCGGTGTATTCCTTCACCGTCATCAACTTCTACCTCAGGTTCTGCATCCTCCTGAACAGATTAATTTGGTATTACTTGGGACAAACTTTTCTTTCATCTTAGCAATCATTCGATCCTAGCTTTTAATTTTCTGTTTTCCTTTGGAACGTCTATCTTCTTGTAGCTCGTCCCACCACAATGTTGCATGTCCCTTCAACTTCGTGACAACATGCCTAACCTTTTTATCCTCTTCGATATCCTCATAATCGAAGTAGGTGTCAAGAGCCCTGATCCAGTCCAACATCTCTTTTGCATCTAGACTTCCTTCATAGACTGGAATATCCATTTTCATCTTTGAACTCATCTGGGCGATAGCTTTTATTAATCGCTCGTTTGCTTCATCCTTGGATGCAAATTATCCTTGTGGTTCAGCTTCAACCTCATTGTCGGAATCACTAAGATCCCTTGCACCAAATGTGTGTCTCTGAGCTATTTCCATCTCCTCGAGTCTCACTTTGAGATCTCGTATCTATCTTTCCATCTCTGGATTCCCTACTAGCCTACCTCTTCTTCTCACCTCCCTGTCCTCTGGGTCAGGTGATTGTCTTTCTCTTCTGGGCGGCATGGTGAATTCTTCTTCTCTCTGCTACCGAAAACAAAGAGAACTCTTCTCCCGCTCTGATACCACTCTGACACAACCCCTGCCTCTCTGAGCTCGACCGCTTCAACCAGGACCTTCTTCTTTTAGGCCCAAAGAGTCAAAATACTCTTCAACCCCCTGTCGGAAGTTCTTAATGCCCACAGGTTCTCTTGGTGATATCCTTCTTCAATCAGTAAATCAGAACTCACTTGATCACGAGTTCTGCGCTCATGGATTCGGGTCTCACAAATCCCCGAACCCTGATGGAATATCCACTTCACGCCTTCCTTGTCTCATGTCGGGAATCTCCCTGTCGGGAAATCGGCTTTTTTCGTTGTCAAGAGTTGCTCCTCTCGTGAATTCCTGATTCTCGATTCCCGATGGCGCTCCAGCTCTGGCGTTGTCCCTTCGACTACTCCTTTCACACGTGACCTGCCAGTCCACGTGACCACGCCCTTCACCCTTATTGGGATTTCAGAATTCGTGAGTTCGAACAGCGTAGAACGCACACCTCTGGGACCTCCGATCCCCGAATTCCAATGCCACCTGTCCTCCACTCTAGGCTTAACCTTGTCAAAAAATCGTGTATCGGGTTTTCACGATTTCCATGGTCGACGTTCACGGGACCTTCCAAACCCCGAACTCTGATAGCCTGACACCTGTTCTCCACTCAGCTCGTCGACTGCACGGATATCACGATTCAGGTTTTCGTGAATTCTTGTGTTGTGAGTCTCTCGTCAATGAGAACTCCGAAATGTCGAACCCTGAACTCTTCACAATCCTTGGACACGCGTCCTGCCAAGATCTACGGTTGAGATCCCTTCTCAGGATTTCAGGACTTTCAAGGTCTCGATTCTCAACTTTATGAAACCCTGATGATGCCAATATCTCGATGCCCCTCCAGGACTCCTCCTCTGCTCCTTCGAGGCTTAAACCCTACGCAACTTTTCAAGATCTGACGACTGACGGGATTTTCGCTGCTCTCCTCTGCGAATCCTAACCGTCGCTTCCCTTTACTCACGAATTTCTTCAGAAGACTAAAGTTCCTTCCAGAACCCACTTTCCAACACTTGCGTTTGCAATCTCTGCTCGAATCTTCCTTGACCTAAACCTCCTGGGCTCTCTTTCAGATGTACCAAGAAGGTGTTGTACCTCCTGAGCTTTCTTACTCTGATTCTGTCAGAGGTATTTTCCCGCACTCCTTGCGGCAATCATTCAACAACTTCCCAAGTGTTAAATCCTTCTGACTCTGCGCACTTCCTGCAGCAACAACCTCTATCTTCTTTTTCTCTGGTTAACAACTAAGACTTCGGTTGAATGAGAATAAGTGTTTAACTATCGAGCCCTTATCGACGCACTCCTTGCAGATGAATTCAAATGCACCCTATGCAGGAATCTCCCGACTTAGACAGAGAAACAATTGAAACTTATTCTCTTCTCCCTTTCAGACTTCAGTTTAAATCCCTGAAATCACATGCACAACATATACCAAGCAAATGCGTATCCAGAAAGCAAACATTCATGAGCACAACATTAACACAGAAAAACAACAACAACCATGAAATTGAAACAGAAATTCATTCTATTTATTCAATCTTCTGTACATGGGTGTTATTCACAGATTTCTCTGCTTTCCCTTCTCTCCTGAATGCTGACTCCTGTTACAATGATACAACGAGGGTGTCTATATCCGTTTTCCCTCTCAAACTCTAAAACTGTCTAATCTGGAAAATAAAATCCTATCTACCTGCATTAAACCTATTAAATTCCTCATCTACCTAAGGACGAGAGCTTAAAGGCTCAAGGTCCACTATAATGTATAAAGGAACTTTCCATAAATGGTTCATTTATACACTGGTGGATCTCTTGAATGAAAATTCAAAAAGTTTCGGCTGGCCTTGTCCAGCTGTTCGTTGTCTTTCATGCTGGCTCGCTTGTCTTGGGCGATGCTCCTTGATGAGTTGGTCTTTCATGCTGGCTCGCTTGTCTTGGGCGATGCTCCTTGATGAGTTGGCAATGCTCCTGCATCAATGAGGCTCTGAAGGCCTTTTTACAATAAACAGGAATGCCAAAAAACCTAACCCTAGGAGATGAAGCACCAAAATTCATGTGAGCCCCGTTTAGGTAAGTTAGTACATCAACTTCTCGGGGTCGTAACGTTTACATACGATCTCCGTTTTAGGCGTATGATAGATCATTGGAAAGGTATCGTCGAGGAGATTCATTTTGGGAGATTAATCATGCCTTTGGATATAATTGAGAACCTCTATCTCAAAAAAACTTCATTTGGGCCCTCAAAATGGCCCCAAAAGTTAAAAACTGCTAAAAATAGTAAATTGTCAAATTTGCCAGAAAACTATTTTGAGCCAATCGAAAAAGGTGGGTTGTCACTAATATCCACCCGGATCAGTCCTCCCTCCTTAGGAATCAATGGTAGTGAGATCGGAAGAG
>CBVK0100462684.1:0-12105 GCA_900067695.1 Picea abies
AGGCCCACTATGGTAGTTAGCTATAATAAATGGGTAGTCAGATATAATAAATGTAAGAGGAATTCTTAGAAGGTTCTACTTCTAGAAGATTCCTCCTCTAGAATGTTCTTAGGTGATGGTAGCACTATATAAAGGGGTTCAAGCAATGTAATGAGACATGAAGAGAAGTATTGTATTTGGAGTGGTAGATCAATAGGAGGATGCCACCTCGAAGAGGCTAGTGAACAAGAGAGGATCCCTTCCATAATAGGATCCATTGTATGGTGTTGCCCTACCTCAAGGGTTTGATATAATAAAGTTGTGATTTTCTATATTGTTCTTCTATATCTGTGGTGGTGCTTTTGTATTCATTCTTTGGTTCTTAACACAATATCCTAAGAAAATTTTCTAACAATGCTTATGAGATAGAGCTCCTAGAGGATGTGGGAATATCACCCATATTCAATGTTTCAGACCTATATCCTTACAGGGAAGATTACGCAGAGAGATCAGAAGATCAAGAGAAGATTAAGTGGGAGAAGAAGACGCCTATAGCAGAAACGACACAGATGGAGAAGATCGTTGATCATAGGATTGGCAAGAAAACCAGGAGGAATACCTATTTTGAATATTTGGTCAAATGGAAGGGACACTCGATAGAATATGCTAGTTAGGAAAATGAACCTAATATCCAGAAGCATGGAAATTCAGTGCAGGAGCTAATGAACAAGAGTCCATGAATTTTTGTCTAGGGAAGTATGATGCAGTAGCATCGCCAACAAGCACACGTGGAGGGACAACTCAGCACCATAACATGCCTTTTGAATTATTTTGGAATCTTAAATGCTGGCATTTCCTATCAATATTTTTTTGAACTAATTGAAAACTAAAGAATATCTAATGTGTGAGAGAAAAAAATGATCACGAGTGATCTGGTAGTTTCACTACTAGACTTTAATGTAATAGAACTTAAGTAGTAGCTATTTTTTTTTCGAGAAGACGAGTAGTTAGACGGAACCCTATGAACCCCTTGGGATAAATATAGGTGTTGTATGCCAGAATGAGGTTGTTGCAAATTAGTAGGAGAGTGCTATGATTTAGCTGTTGTTGATTTTTTAGTTCTTTTTTTATCATAGTTGTAGTCATTTACATTTGAATGAATATAACAAAGGAAAATTTATCCAAATGCATGGTGTTGATATTGTTTACAGTTTCCATGTCATTTTCTATTTTTACAAATGAATGAGTTATGTTGTTGAGAATATGATACTATGAAGTATTGGAATAAGTTTCAAATCATTTCTTCTCATTAATTTTATGAAAGGTGTGGATACAGTCTGAAGGAGTGAATTGATGGAGTTCGTATTGACTCAGAAGTTTAGATAGTGTGAAACTTCCATTTTTCAAGGAGTGCAAAGAGACTTCTACAAGGTGTGCACAACCTCTCGCAAGAAGTGAATTATTGTGCAAGAATCTTTTGCAAGGAGTGCACAGATTCAAAGTTTGATTAAGTGTTGAAGTGACCCTATGAGGAGTCAAAGGGTTTGAGAAGTGAAGTTGAAGAGAGATAGCGCATAGAAATATTCGAAGGAAGAAAATATTTGAAGCTTTCACGAGTCATCGACTAAGATCCATATAGGAAGGAATGGGATCATTCTAGACCGTTGGATCTAGGAAAAAGTGCATGAGTTTTAAGTCTCTACATGCTCATAGGAGAGAATATTCATCGAAGTCCTAAAGAGTATAGGGACCATCCATCATCCATGGGGACGTGTGGCGATAGATTTGATATTTCAGGAAATTTCACTTCGGAGGATTCCAAGTGCGGAGCATGACAAAGTCCCGAAGCCCCGAAGAGTTGAAGTGGGTCATGACTGTCATATCTACAGAAGGACACACATCGGCAGATCGTGTACTTTAGGAGAAAGTGCTCTGGGAGAAAGCGAAGGTGAAGAGTTGAAACTCCCAAAGCCTGAATAATCGAAGTGATTTGTGGTCATCAATCTAAGTGAGACACACATCGATAGATCATTGACTTCAGGTGAAAACACTCTAGGAGAAGGTGAGTGTGCAGTAGTTGGAACTCCCAAATCCTGAAGAGCCAAAGTGGATAGTGACCGTCGGATCTATAGGGACACACGTCAACAGATCATGTATTTTAGGTGGAAGTACTTTGGGAGGAAGTAAGTGCTAAGAGTTTGAAACTCTCGAAGCTCGAAGAGTGAAGTCACTCATAGCCATATATCGTGAAGGAGGACATGCGTTGAAAGATCATGAACTTCGGGTGAAAGCATTCCGAGAGGAAGTCAGTGTGGAAAGGTTGAGACTTCTGAAGGTCGAAGTCTCGAAGTGCACTAGAACCATTTATTCAAGATGGAAACATGGCACCATATCTGATTGTTTGGGTATGAAATACTCCGGGGGAAAAGAGGAGGTCGAAAGCATCGAGCTCCCAAAGCGCGGAGTCCCGAAGTGGATTTTGACTGTCGATCTGAGAACAAGAAATCGACGGTGAGGAATCATTGTGGGGAACAAAGGAAAAAATTGTGAGCGTGCTAGTTAGCATCCCTCTATTTGCTAGAACCATCGATCTCATTGAAACAAGAGATCAATGATCACAATTAAAGGATATTTGGGTGAGCACTTTCAGATTGCAAGGATAGATCATTCTGATAAAGAGAGAGCACATTGGAAGTCCACAATTTCTATGAACCATCAATTGATGGAGGATTCTGTAATGATTAGATCATGGTCGTAAAAACCTAAAGGTGATAACAAGGCCTGTGGTTGATTGAGTTTGAGACCAGCAAGGTCCCAAGGAATTGATCTAGCTCAAGAATAATTAACGATCCTTGACTGGGAGGTCAATCAGCCCTAAGGAGAGAAGGGGGGTCTACATAAATTTGATATAAATGGATGTCGGTGGCCTCCCACCTATTCCAACTGGCTCATTTTGGTAGTTTTCCAGTTCGACAATTTTTTCCTAGTTTTCGGGTCCTTGACTTCCAAGGTCGTTTTGAGGCCCTAAACAATGTTTTTAGGGCTCGCCATTGTCAAAATGTTTAGGGCTCGCCACAAGAAACAAGTTTATTCATCAGATAGACCTTTCCAATGGGCTATTGATGCCTAAAACAGAGATCGTATGAAAAAAATATGAGCACAGAAAGTTGATGTACTAACTTACCCAAACGGGGCCCACATGACTTTTGGCGCTTCGTCTCCTAGGGCTAGGTTATTCGATGCCTATGGTTTTTGAAATTCTTTTTTATTGTAGAAATGAATTGAGAGCCTCATTATAATCATCTTATTGTGAATGAACGCAACCTTCACATGTCTTCTCATAGATAAGCTGCCACCATTCTAACAAACTTGTTTTCCATTGCATTTTACAATTTCAACTTATTTCCTTTTTGAATAGAAACAAATTTTACTATATATATGTTATTTTGTTTTAATCATATTTTGATAATAATATGTATTCATTTCATTACTCTCATAAAATTTGGATCAGTGGTATCAAAGTGGTCTGCTCCTTTTCGTTCTTAATGCATGTCCCCAATGAGGTTAGGCTACAAAAAATTGGGTCTCAAGCTTGTTTCTCTTGAGGAGAAAATCTCTCACACACCTAGTGACCTCTCATGGAGGGAGAAAATAATGACGATGGGATAGGATATCCCTTCAAAAAATTTATTGAGGAATTCCTCATGCAACAGAGAAACGAGATGATGGATAGTTTTGTGCAAATCCTTTGGCGGCTACCAACAGGTGAAGCATATTCCTCAAATGGAGGCACCTCCCCATTAAAGGTACAAATCAACTTCGATATTCCTATATTTGAAGGTTATATAGATGCAAAATTTGTGGACAAATGGTTGAATCTACTAGAGGGGTATTTCTCTATCCATAACTTATCAAATAGAGAAAATATTACTTTTGTGCTCCTCAAAGTCATTCACCATGTCAAGGATTGGTGGGAAACTTTCTATGAGCAGAAGGAAACAGATGAACCCTCATTATTTACAGTCATGGTCACTTGGGAGTCCTTCAGGGATTATATTAAGGAACAATACTACCTTGTTTGAAGTTATGATGACCTGTATACAAAATGGACCACACTACAACAGGAAAGAGACCAAGAAGTGCTCGAGTTCACAAATATCTTCGATACCTTGTGCACCAAAGTGGGTATCAAATATTTAGAGTGACATATGGTGCTCAAGTATCATGGTATTCTACATAAATACATCTAGGTTAAATGGATTTTCTGGACATCTCATCCTTGGGAACGACCTATTGATATGCTGTCAAAATTGAGCACAAGCTCAAACAAAAGATGCAGAAATTTGGGCTTGGGAACCCCTCACAACAAAAGATAGGAAAGGTCAGCCCCAACCCATAGAACAAAGGACAGAGAAAAGACAGATCGCCTTAGGAAAACTGGTCCAGGTTGCAAGTAAATAAGGACATCAGAAAGACAAAGAAGGATATCGAGAAGTGGTGTGACTTCCATAAGATCCCCTGGCATAACACTTTTGATTGTCACTCAAAGGAATCATTGGTGGCTGAGGTGAAAGTCTCTAAATAAGATGCATGTTATGACTCTAAGTCATCACCAGAAAGGGTGAGACAAATCATTGATATAGAACCCATTGCTACCATTGCTACCACCAAGCTCCATCCCGGTGAACTAGACAAGCCAGAGGAAGGAGAGCACCTTTTTCATTCACAGATGTGGGTGAAGGGTACCCCATTGCACTTCATCACTGATAGAGGTAGCTATATGAACCTCATCTCAACATATTTTTTCAATCGACTCACCCTGTCAACAACGTCGCACGTGCAACCCTATACCATCAGAAGGCTCTGCCAAGGAAGCGACATCTGGGTCAACCAAAAATGTCACCTATCATACAACATCAATCCCTTCAAAGATGAGCTATTTCATTATGTTTACCCTCTCAAAGTTTGAATGTTATTTTGGGCCAAAAATATTTATTGAAAATCCATGTTGTATATGATTTTAGGCCTCGTAGTGTTATTATTATTTTGAGCAAGAAATTGTACAGGATACCAGAGGCAGTCCCACCTAGTTTTATTTCTCTTGATCTCTGCCAAGCAATGAATGAAGGTCATCTCTCATACGGGGAAGTTTTTCTTCTTCATGATTCACTCTTAGAATGAGAAAAATATCACAGCCACATACAGGGTCTTTGCAACCGACCTCTCCACAAAACAAAAAAAATTGGATAAGGTGTTTGAAGCATACTCAAATATCTTCTCCTCAGCTTCCAGGGTACCTTTTCACTTTCAGTTCAAGCAACCCACCAATATGACCCTTAGTGCACCACTTCACAATGGGCCAGTCTACCACCACTCTCTGTTAGAGAATAAGGAACTTCTCCACAAGGGGCACATCTGTCCCAACTCATACACTTGTGGGATCCCTGGATAAAATCATAGTTAAAAATTGATACCTAATTCCCTGAATTGATGACCTCCTTTATCAACTCACGGTGGCTAAATGCTTTAGTAAGATTGGTCTGAGGTCTGGCTACCACCAGGTCCCAATAAAACAAACATATGTATGGAAGATCGCCTTCAATTCAAAGGAAGGTATTTTCAAATGGTTGGTCATGCCCTTTGGATTGACAAATGGTTCAATCACTTTCATGAAGATGATTGATGAAATTCTCATTTAGAGCAAGACTTGGGTAGAAAACTTGCAACATATTCAACAAGTTTTGCACACCCTATGGCCACACAATCTATATGCCAACTTGGAAAAATTCTCCTTCGGAATGGACAGGGTCCATTACCCAAGATACATCATTTATTAGTATGGTGTACATGTGGATCTAGCCAAGATCCATGTCATCCGTGACTGGCCAGCCCAAACCACACTCACTGAGCTTCTGAGCTTCTTGGGCCTTGCCAATTTCTACCGAAGTTTAGTGTCATGATTCTCCCATATTTCATAGGCCCTCAACCAAGTAACCAAGGGTGGTGGTAAAGATAAATTTGTGTGTGGCCAATCCCAACAACAAGAATTCGATGATTTGAAGTAGCGTTGGTGCTCAGTCCAAGTACTTTCACTATCAGAACTGTAGCATCCCTTTTAGATCAAGACAAATTCTTTAGACTATGTTGTGGCTGACATTCTCACTCAACATGGCCATCCCATGGCATAACATAGTGAGACACTATCATATGTTGTCTGTAAGTACCCTACTTACAAAAAATAAATGTACTCCATTGTGTAGGATTTTCGCCAATGGAGAAATTACATTGTTGGGAAGGAGACAGTCATCCACACTGATCATAAGCCACTGTAGCTCATGTAGACACAAGGCACATTGAATAATGACTTCCAACTCCTGTTCCCATGCTCAATTCTGAGTCTTGAGTAGAAAGTTATGTCTATTTGAAAATTGCCCATCAATTTTCCTATTCACACTTCAACTTGGCACAACTTTGCGTTGTAATTATGCATTTTTACACCTACTCCATTGGATTTTTTGTAGGAGATCAATTGGGTTTATTCATATACATATTATGGACACTCTATCCAAGTTTCACCTTTTTATCGATTCCGAGATGCTAGTTACAGCCTGTTGAAGTTCTAGGCCAATTCATGTTTTTGCTCTGGAATGTGACAGGTATCTTCTTTGATATTTTAAACACTTGTAGGATGCCGACAAAATTAATTCAGCTATGGGAATGTCTTATATGATTCAATATATTTCCATTTACTTTTTATGCACGTCAATCGGATTCCAGAGAAGAAAGTTAGGGCTCTTTGAAGTTAGATGGGTCTTAAAATTTACCCTCCACTATTAGTGCTGTAAATTTCTCATAAATTCTTCGTTTGATGAACATTTTACACTATTAGAAAGATCTCTCTGAGCTATTTTATCTGAGATGCAAAGACAGAGTGTACCTTAGTATAGTATGTTCTCATGGTTTTTGAGTTGCTAAAAATTCTCTTAAGGGCCTCAAAAACACGCTGCAAAAAGATGACGTTCTAACAGTATAAGATGTCGCAAAAATTCATTGGTTTTCCACTGTTGTTCACCATTCAAATGAATTTGTGTGCACAAAAATCAACCTATACACCCATATATAGCATTGGAATAAAAACCACAAGATAATCCATGCTCTGCGTACCTATAGCCATTGTGCACTACTTCTCTATCGCGCCAATAACTTGTGCACACTACTTTTGTGTCATGCACCAATATCCATTGCGTGTAGTTTTTGGTTCTTGCACTATTAACTGTTGTGGGAAATTTTTGTATCATATGTTGATATTCCACATGCAATTAAATCTACGTGCTACACCATGAAAAAATTTAGTACGCCCCCACCACACACCAATACTCTACACACACCATTAACTAAACTGTCGTGCGACAACATATACCCACATAGCACGTACACCAACCAAACTCCTCTGCGCTCTGCCAATACTATGAACACCATGTGTGCCATTATTATGTGTGTGCACACTGCGCACACCTTTTGTGAGTATGCACACCGTGCAATGCTAAATTTAGCGTGGGCACCCGCACACCAACATTTTTCCGCTCGGTGCCAAAATTTACTGTGCGCACCCGCACACTCAAATTTTCCGTGCAATGCCTAATTTTTACATATCACAAGATTTTTACCATGCATTATGATTTTTTAGTGCTCCCACTTGCACACATACATTTTTATGTGCATCAATTCCTCGTGAATTTCCGCTGCAGAAATTGGAGCTTTTTCTTAACTTTTCCCCAATTTTTACCATAGACATTCTGCAACTATGAAATTTGTTCAATTTCACCCTGATAACACAAGTTCAACCTTTGCAACAACAAATTGTTGTGGGTTGACATTTCTCGAATAGATTTCTTCCAAACTCAATTAACGAATTGAGAATTTAAACCACTAAACTCGCTCCATATTTCATGACTTTACTGTAACTTCAAATTCGACCAATTCCAAGTCTGAATTTGCGAGAACATATATTAACTAAATAATATCTCACCACTTGGCCGAATTTCTCAATTTTCACATGAATTTAACAACATAAATTGGGGCCTTTTCCAATTCCTCCCAATTGTTGTTACTTTTTACCAAGGATGCTCTATAACTTGAGATTTGGTCAGTATGAAGTCAATCCTCTGTAAAACTTTCGCCTCAAACTAACTTACTTGGCCCATCCAGTATTAGTGTTGAAAACTGAGGCTCTGATACCATATTGTAACGTCCCCATCCACCCATGTTGGGCTACGATACACGAGAGAACATTGTCATTCTCTCTGCAGAGCATATTGTAACATACCCAACATCTAACTAAGCTATGCCACATACATTTTTCTCGAACTACATGCAATTAAAACATATACACACGAAACTCTTGTGGAAATTATATATAAAAAATAAACAGACAAATACATATTGTAATTGCATAGATTCATACGAAATGACATTAAACATATACATGCAGGATATGCAGGCAATACCCATAAATAAAAACATACAGATTAACACACATACGATAAACCCATAAAAATAAACACGTAAATAATAATGCAACATGTAAATTTATTACACAGTTGACACTTATCTTGGTAAGAATATCACCAACTGCGTGCAAACCTTCCACGAACCTCCCATCCTTAGACCACACTGCTCATCACTCTCAGCAGTGGGTCACCCCCAAGATGGGACTAAACTCCACCCAAGTAAAGGGGTTCCTAACCAGGCTAATGGATCATAAACAACATGAAATGATCTCTCACAGGTGCCAAATCAAACTAGCAGCCTACACTCCCTCATTCCCCACATGCCTTTCCCACCCCAGGAAGGGTTTCCCTTCTCTACTCAACAGTCCTTTGGCTACCCCACTTCCTTTCTGGGCTTCAACAATAGGTTGGACAAGAAGTCTCAGATCCATGTAGTTGTAGTTTAACACCTTCAGAAAATCAATTCCCAACAATTCTCTCACCTAGAGAATTGCTCACAGGCCTGACAACCCGCCTCTTAAATATCCCACAAGCATGACAACCTGCTTCTTCAATCCAACTCCCAAGCTAACCAACTACACACACATAAATGTCTAAGGATACAGGTTCAGGTACAGTCATGAAGGTACGAAGGATAGCTCAATGGGTGTGTGAATGCTCATGGATGATTGTCCAGATGAATCAATGATGGAAGGAATCATGGAAGGAATCCTTGGAAATGAACTAAGTCCCAACAATATGTATGCATGTCCCCAACATGACACTCGTCATGTTGGGAGCCACCTTGGCCCACTTGTCCCCAACTTTGGAACTTAGGATAAAATAATTGTCCATACTTTATACTTTAATAAATATTAATATAATATTTATTTTTGGCTTAATCTCCCTAGCTTATCCCTTTTCCCGTAACTTATATCCCCCACCCTTTCCCTAACTAGTGGAGTTTAGTCCCCCATACTCTTTTATCATGGTCGGTCTACACATAATGATGTATTTTATATTAATGCTGAAACATATACAAAAGTAGTTGCACTACCCATTAACATCTAGGCTTTCTGGCCTAATAATCACAAAACTGGCTCATGAGCCTATAAAACACAGCTTATACAAAAAGGCTCCCTGGCCTCAAAATCACACACTTAGTTTGATGCACGTGGTATCCTAGAATGTGCACACTTCATCATCTTATCGCGTAGTACATGTATGCACTATGCCATGAAAGGTGCATACAAAGATGATATCTAATAGCTCACCAGCTTAAGTACATTTTCATTTTCATTACAATTGGGTTCGACCTAGGGATATTACAGCCGGTCTTGACAATAAGCGTTCGATGATTTGAAGAAGCCTTGTGCTCAGTCCCAGTAATTTATCGACCTGACCTATATCATCCCTTTGATATCAAGACATATGCTTCAAACTATGTTTTGGGTGTCTCTCTCACTTAGCACGACCACCCTGTGGCCTATCATAGTGAGACACTATCAAATGATGTCCGTAAGTACCCTACTTATGACAAATAAATGTACTCCATTGTGTAGGCCTCTCACCAATGGAGTAATTACATTCTTGGAAAGGAGACAATCATCCACATTAATGATAAGCCATTGTAGTTCATGCAGACACAAGGTAGATTGCATAATGATGACCATCAGAAGTGGTTCATGTACTTGCAGTAATTCCACCTCAACATGAAGTATAAAACAATAAGTACCAACTGTGTCGTTGATTGCCTCAGCAAACTTCCAGTCATGACACTCACCACGGTGCTAGACTCTTACGACCATGAGACCTTCAGATGGCCCCAACTCTATGAGATAGACCCAAACTTCGCCACCACCTACCAAAGGTTGGGTGCAAATGCAATTGTCGCTAATTTCCATCTTCACGATGGGTTGTTGTGTCATATGGGCCATATATGCATTCCATCAAGTGAGCGAGTGAAGATTATCTAGGAATCCCACTACAGTCAGGTGACATGACACGTCAACATCAAAAATATAGTGGCAATGATGCAAAAAAATTTCTACTCACTGAAACTTCGACATGAGTTCAACAAGTATATCAGGTTCTACACTGTTTGTGCTATTTCCAAACTGACCACTAAGAAATAGGGCATGTACACCCCTCTCCATACTTCTGACATGCCATGGGAATCCATCTCCATGCACTACATGTCGGGCCTCCCGTCCACCAAGTAGGGAAATGACTGTGTTTTTGTGGTTGTTGATCGCTTTTCTAAGATGGCGATTTTGGCCACCTGCAAGAAGAGAATCAAAACATAGGACACTGCCAAGCTCTTCTTTGAATTATTCTGAGTACATATTGGAATCCCACAAACCATTATCTTAGATTGGGACAGTCTATTTCTCATGACATTCTGGTCGATCCTTTCATCACTGCTGGACACCAAGCTATAAAAATCCACAACCTTCCACCCCAGAAATATGGCTAAACCAAGTTCATAAATCGAATGATCATGCATATCCTACACATGTACAATTCCAATCACCCTTGCACACGGGATGAGATTCTTCCCTATGTCTAGCATAGCTACAACCGAGCCTTGCATAACTCAACTAGACATAACCCCTTTCAAGTGGGGTTGGGATTCCAACCATTGGGTCCAATAGATGTTGCACTACCCCTTGTGGTCACCTCGGTTGACTCATCTCCTTCTCAAACTGAAGCTGACAAATCCATCTAGTTCAATGAGCGGATCTAGTACATTTTTCAATAGGTTCATGATATCCTATAGAATTCTAATGACAAGTATAGGTAGTTCCATGATCAACACTGGGTGCCACATAAGTTTTAGGTGGGCGATAAAGTTTGGTCTCATTTGAAGAAAGAACATATTATCGAATCCCACCAGAAAATTCACCCACTCCAATATTGGTCATACACAATCACTAAGGTCATTGGTGATAATTCTTTTGAGATCAACATTCCTCATTTCCTTGGCCCGCACCTAATGTTCAATGTGGACCTTCTTCAACCATATTTCCCACCATTATTGGACACCTCAGATATAGTAGAACAATTGACACCAATAGAGCTCAACCCTGACTACATAAAACAAGGATCAAGTGATCATATTGTGGAAAAGCAAGTCAAGGGAACTCATCAGCAAAGGATCCAACTTTATCGAGTTGTCAAAGCAGGGAAACTCCTACAACAAGGCAAGTGGCTCACCTGGGGCCAAATTCAATAGACATTTCCTCATGTAATGGGGGCACTCAATGCAATGAACACCATTACTTCCTAAGGGGGGAGGATTGATTCAGATGGATGTCAATTTCCTTCCACCTATTCCAACTGGCTCATTTTGGAATTTTTCCAGTTCGACAATTTTTTCCTAGTTTTCAGGTCCCTGACTTTCGGGGCCATTTTGAGGCCCTAAACAATGTTTTTAGGGATCGCCATAGTCAAAATCTGTAGGGATCTCCATAGTCAAAATGTGTATGGATCTCCATATGAAACATGTGCATTCCTCGGATAGCCCTTTCCAACGTGCTATCATGTGCCTCAAACGAAGATCGTATGCTACAGTTACGACCCAGGGAAGTTGAGCTCCTCAGCAGACCGGAAGAGCACACGTCTGAACTCCAGTCAC
>CBVK0100462685.1:0-12105 GCA_900067695.1 Picea abies
TATGTTGCCTCTTTGCTTTGCTGCTGCCTTTCTGCTCCCTGCTACACAGATCAACCCTGCCACAAACAGGAAAATAACTGCCCAAAACTATTGTCCTCCCTGCCAACTAGGAAAACTACCTAATATCTATGGATATCTTGGCCCTCCGTGCCCAAAACCTCCAGCAACTCGGTGCCTCCCCTGATCAAAAGCCACAGTCCAAAACACTTTGTTCCTTGCTCCCAGCAAGCCAACAGTCCACAGAGAATACAACAGGCTCACAACCAATACCACAGTGCACAACAAATACCACAGTGCATAGAAATTCTGCTTACGACACAATGCAATGGCTCTCGGCCAATACAAATGGCTCAGCAATACAGTCCGCAGCATCCATCCCCGCCGAATGGTGCGCACATCCCCCTCTTCCCATCCCTTATTCCTCCCTACCGACCAACGCAATTACTCCACAACCTCCCCCTGTCCTGCGTCCTGCGTCCCCCTTTAATATTTTATCGTCTCGGGATTTCTGGGCTATCCCGCTCTGCATACGCCACCCCCTGGGCATACGCAATTCTTATTATATATTTTCTTTGTGATCTCTTAAATTTATGTCACAGGTCATTAAATGTGATCTTCAGTCAGATTATTATTACTTAGTTAATCCTCAATTATTCTTTAATTAACTCTTACTTAATAATCTTAATCATTTATCAATTTAGGGTCGTTACATACACCCACCCTTCAAGAAACTTTGTCTCGAAGTTAAGGTGTTGGATGGTACAGGGGAGAAGAGCATGGTTCATACGTTCACAGCAAGTAACTGACAATATTGGTAAGTAAATCAAGAAGTCCATACATACTAATGTATATGTACAAGGAATGCATGTGTAGCTAGTACATGCAAACCTCGTGCATGTACTAATAATCAAACTGTCATTCTTTAATAATTTACGTATGCATTCAATCCAGTCATCAAGGCTAGTCTTTTATAAAAGACAACAATCATTTATCTGTGTGAGAATTTTTTTATTACAATTGTCCAGTTCAGTAATTTATTTTAAACAACTGTGGTTTAGTTACAAAATAATGAATATTCATATATACACATTCTTTTTTTTTTAAGGGATGGCATCACATTCCATCACAAGACAGATCTCCATATATCTCAACTATTCTACTCATCCTTCCTTCCTAACCTGCTTCCGTCTCCCATCCTATCCGTCCTTTGCTAGACTATCTTGGAGCACCAACTATATTGGCCTAACTCCAAATAGAACCCGTAAGTGGAAGTGTCGCTATCTCGACCAAGCTTCCCTAGCAGGCAACTGACAGTCCTCATCACATGTCTGGGGAGCGTGAACCAGCATCGTCCTCCCAAGACTTCAGGTTTCGGAGGATACACGGTGGGAAACACCTCCACCCCTCCTAACAGAACCAGGGTCAACACCCTATAATGGAGGATACACAGTGGGAAAAGCCTCCACCCCTCCTAACAGAACCAGGGTTAACACCCTATAATGGAAGATACACGGTGGGAAAATCCTCCACCCCTCCTAACAGAACCAGGGTCAACACCCTATAATGGAACACACAGGGGCATCGTGTTGCTGGAGGTTTTGTCATCGTTTATTCGGTTTTGGGCAGTGTTAGTACCAAAATCATAGCATAATCATGCATTAGTCCGCATATCATAGCAATGCATCCAAATCAATATAATTTCCCACATATTATTCATACCATAATGTTTCTCAACAATGGTCCACATATCCACTTTCATCATCATTATCACTTGGCTATTTCATAGCCCATAACCTACAGATTAGTTTGCAACACAAACTCATATATTTCTATGCATTATCATCATATAATTGCATACTTTCCTCATTTCAATTTGGTATCCCCGTACCAATACATTAACATCAAAGTTTTCCAATTTGAATTAGATTTCACAATATCCCATAATTCATACTCTTTACACATTCACAAGATTATCATTTACCAAAATAGATTTCATCGTATATAGCATCATTCTAATGGTATTTAAACATTCAACAATTTCTCTTTCTCACAATATGTCGCATCATATACATCATCATCAATAGCATTTAAACATTCATAAAATTTTCATTCACATAATAGATCGCATTACATGCATCATCATCAATAACACTTAAGCATTCATTATTGTTCATAAGTTTAAAGTTTAAATATATCACCTAATAGTTTCACTATGACTAGGAAATAAAGTGTATAGGCCTCAGGTAATCCTGGCCATCTAAGTCAAAAGGTGGTGTTACCTACACCCCTCCTTCGAGAAACACGTTCTCAAGGTGGTCAAAATAGTGATGGATAGTCTCTTCGTAGTGTCTCGGCATCCTCCCAAGTAGCAGATCCTGGACTATACTTGTCCCACTGGACCTTAACTTGGTCTATCAGACGGTTTCTGAGCTGTCGGACTCTACGGTCCAATATGCGTAACGGTTCGACCATGAAGGTTCCCACGTCCGATACCTGCAATTCTTTCCAATTTAGTTTATGTGATTCATCAACAACGTAATGACATAAAACGGATACATGAAATACATTATGAGTTTTATGCAAGTGGGGTGGCAGTACGAGACGATAGGCAACGGTTCCGATTTTCTCTTGGACCCTAAATGGCCCTATAAACCATGGTGACAACTTTGTCCCCTTCCCGAACCGTATGGTACTCTTATTAGGCTTGATACAGATGAAAACTTGGTCCCCCACTTCATAACTTTGGTCAGTCCTGTGTGCATTAGCATAACTTTTCTGTCTATCTTGTGCTTCCTTTAGCCTCTGCCTGATCTGAATCACCTGTTCCTCCATTTCCTGAATCAATTCTGGCCCAACTGTTACTTGGTCTTCAAGTCTATCCCAACTCAATGGTGTTCTGCATGGCCTTCCATACAAAACTTCGTATGGTGGCATTCCGATGGAACTATGATAATTGTTATTGTAGGCAAACTCTACCAAAGGTAGGTGCTTCTCCCACTGGGTTTGATTATCCATTACGTACATCCTAAGCATGTCTTCCATGACTTGATTTACTCTCTCGGTTTTCCCATCTGTTTCAGGATGATAAGTTGTGCTTAAGTTCAACTGAGTCCCCAATGCTGACTGTAAACTCATCCAAAATCTAGATGTGAATCTGGAGTCCCTATCTGAAATGATCTTCTTAGGTATCCCGTGCAAATGGATAACCTCGCTTATGAACACTCGTGCCACATCAGTAACATCGTAAGTGTCTCTAACCGGAATGAAATGAGCACTCTTGGTTAACTTATCCACTATCACAAGAATGGCATTGTGCCTATGAGATGTGAGTGGAAACCCTACAACAAAATCCATTGAGATGACTTCCCATTTGGACATAGGAACATCATGTGGTTGTAGGAGGCCTGTCGGGTGATGGTGATCAGCCTTCACTTGTTGACACTCTAGGCATCTGGCGACGAAATGGGCTACATCGCGCTTCATGCCTACCCAAAAGAAGAGTTTCTTCATCTCTACGTACATCTTCTTCACACCTGGATGCGCACAATAAAGCGATCTATGGGCTTCCTTCAGTACGATGCTTCTAATATCCCCATTCTCCGGGATATACATTCTTCCTCGATATCTTAACAATCCATCTATTTCTAGATTATATCCTTCATACTTTGGTTCTAACTGTCTCCTATTCTGGAGGTTTGAAGTAACCTTTAAATACCAACTATCTCCTAGTAGTTGTGCCATCACCTGTTCCCTCAGACTAACCTTTAAGGTCACCAAGGAGAAGATACGTGGTCTCCTACTCAAGGCATCTGAGACCATATTTTCCCTTCCCTTTATATATGAAATACAAAAATCATACTCACTCATAAACTCACTCCATCGCCTTTGCTTGGAATTCAGATCTCTTTGGGTGAAGAGATGTTTTAAACTTTGCTGGTCTGTTTTGAGTTCAAAATTTCGACCCACAAGATAGTGCCTCCAAAGTTTTAGAGCTAGCATTACAGCTGCCAACTCTAAATCATGGGTTGCATATAACTCCTCGTGCTTCTTCAACTTTCTTGACGCATAAGCTATCAATCCTCCATCCTGCATTAACACGGCCCCCAACCCTTGTTTCGAGGCATCCGTGCAGACCATGAAGCCCTTTTCCATATCTGGCACTCGTAGAATTGGCGAACTAGTTAGTAACCTCTTAAGCTCAATGAATGCACTATTACATTCTTCTGTCCATTCATACTTGACCCCTTTGCGTTGCAACGTGGTGATGGGTTTCACTATTTTTGAGAATCCTTCCACAAATCTCTAGTAATAACCCGCTAGCCCCATGAAGCTTCTCACCTCATGTGCATTTTTCGGCACTGGCCATTCCAGAATGGCCTTTACCTTTTCTGGGTCCACTGAGATTCCTTCGCCTGAAATGATATGACCTAAATAGTGGATCTCTTTCTAGAAGAAGGAACACTTCGACAACTTTCCATACAATTTGTTCTTCCTAAGGCAAGACAACACTATTCGCAAGTGTTTCTCATGTTCTCTTTCGTTCCTGGAATAGATGAGAATGTCATCTAGAAAAACTTGTACAAATCGATCTAAGTACTTTCGGAATACGCCGTTCATGAGGCTCATGAATACTGCTGGTGCATTAGTCAATCCGAAAGGTACTACAACAAACTCGTAATGTCCAAACCGAGTTCGAAAGGCAGTTTTTGGGATATCACTTTCCTTAATCCTTAACTGATGATACCCAGATCGCAAATCGATCTTTGAGAATACTGTCGCTCCCTTCATCTGATTGAAGGGGTCATCTATTCGCGGCATTGGGTACCTATTCTTCACTGTAGCACGGTTCAGGTCCCTATAGTCTATACACACTCGTAAGGATCCATCCTTCTTCTTTACAAAAATTACCAGTGCGCCCCAAGGTGAGACACTGGGCCTTACTAGCCCTGAATCTAGTAACTCCTTCAACTGCATTTGCAATTCACAAAGTTCCGGCGCTGTCATTCGATACAGAGTCTTGGATATTGGTTCTGCACCGGGTTTTAGCTCAATGGTAAAATCAAGCTCCCTCTCAGGAGGTAATCCTGGTAATTCGTCTGGAAAAACATCCTGAAATTCTAACAATACTGGGTATGATCCAATGAGGGTCCCTTCCTTTCTTTCACTGCCTCCACTACATAAAGTCGACACCCTTGTCTCAAGCATCACTTGACCTTCATAGTTGATATAAAGCGTAATGACACTTTTCTCTGTATACCCTGAACCTCTATCAGTTTTCCTTCATCATTGACACAAAGCACCTTCTTTGCGAAACAATCTATCAAGGCTCGATGAGCTGCTAACCAATCCATTCCAATGATTAAGTCATATGCCCCAAGAGCAGTGACGTATACCTTCAACTTGGTAGTGCACACTCCTAGGTCTACTACACAATTATCGACACTAGGTCCTACAACTTGTTTCTTCCCCAAAGCCATCTCGACTTGCTTAAAGTCATCGTGCTCATAAGCTGCCAGCCCACTCTTTTCTAATGCAGATGGTGAAATGAAACTATCTGTCGCACCAGAATCAAACAAAATCTTAACATTAACATAATTTAGCGTACCTGACGACTCCACTATGGTGGATTGATGTTCATCCTGGCGGTTATCAACCGCTGCGTAAATATGGTGGCTGCTACTTGCTTTCCCCATCGGTGCCTTTCCTTCATTATGCACGAACCCTGGTTGAAACTCTGGGCAATCAGGTTGGTAATGGGGTCCCCCGCACCCCCAACAGGTGACACCAGGTGGAACCGGTGCATTGCTACGTGTCTGTCCTTGAAATGAGTTCCTTCCCCTGGAACCTCTGCCCCTACTAGTTGTTTCCCGAGATGGTCGTGGACCTGTCTGCATCGTTGGCGATGAACGAGATGGTGCACTAGCTGCCATTGAAATTCCTGCAGCTACTGTCCTTGGCACATTTCTGTTACCATAAGGTGGTGGCCTTGAGCCCCCTCCCCTAGTAAATTTCCTCGGGGTCTTTCCTACGAACCCAGGGCGATGTGGAAATGTTGATCTTGTACCCCCTGTTAGGTTCATGTGTTCTTCCGCGTAACGCGCACTCTCTACCGCCTCCGCCACTGAAGATGGTTTCCACATTCGCACCATAGCTCTTATCTTCGGGTTCAATACATAAACAAAGCACTCTGCTTGTCATTGGTTAGTGTCCAAATATGAAACTTATTTAACCAGTTCCATAAACCTGATCTCATATTCTTCCACAGTTCTGTTTCCTTGTACTAAGGCATGAAATGCCCCTACTTGTTGTTCCTCGTAGTATGCTGGTAGATACTTCCTTCAGAACCTCTCCTCGAAGAGTTCCCAAGATACCGTGTCTGGGGTAAGGTGTAGTTGTCTTTCTAAGTTTCCCCACCAGTTCAAGGCACTATCTCTTAACTGGAAAATTGCAATCTTTGCCTTTGAATTGGACGCATAGTCCCTTAAGGCAAAACACCTTGTCATTCCTTCCAACCATGCTTTCGCGCGTTCACTGGCGCGACCCCCGACAAACTCCGAAAGTTTGATTTTCTGCAACTCTCGAGTGATGTCTTCAGGTGGAAGTCCTCCCCCTGAATCCCTTGATGCTTCTGGATTACCCATTCCAGATGGTGGGGGTTCCACTTCAGTCCCTGCTGGTTGGTGTCCCTTTAAAGTCTCGTTGATGGCTTCTAATGAGCGTAGTATGAGAGCTAGTTCGGGCGATGGTGATGGTGGTGGTGCTGGTGCTGGTGGCGTGGGTGGCGCCCGTGACGACGCTCCCTGACCTCGACCTCTTCGAGTCCTGGCCATCTAGTATGAATTAACCTGCATCACCCAAGGTTATCAGGGTGAGTTCCAGGACGTTTCAAATTGGTGCTACTCAAACTTAGAAACAGGGTTAGGCGTAAGTTTTCTTTACTTGTCTGTAAACATAAATTACTCCATAAGGGGGAATTGGCTCAGTTTTGGGTTAGGATTAAGCATCTAAGCTATGCTCGTGATCCACATGACCTTGCCTTGTGACCGCAGCTTTATTCCTTATCGGGATTTCGGAGATCGCGCTATCGATTTGCATGAATCCCATGCCTACGGAATTCCCGATATCCCGATGCCCGATGAACCTCTTCCTTGCATGTTAGCCTTTCCAGCTATACCGAGGTCCATGTGACCTGCACCTATGTGACCATAGTCCTAACTCCTGTTGGGATTCGGGGTTTCCCACAACAAAGATTCGGCGCATATTGAATCTCGAATCTCCAATCTCCGATTTCGCGATATAATTAAGTCTTAATTAAACAGTCATTAATTAATCCTTAACGAAGGTTTAAGTGTTAAGTTAATTACGTCGAGCCTTCAGGGTTCGCGAGTTATCCTGACGTGATTTTCTCGTCACCGAGAATCCTGAAATGCCGATCCCTAATGCACGTGTGAGCTCTCTCTCTCCTCCATGTCACCACTGCCTTGTGTCATTCTATCGGGTATCGCGAAATCACGACTTCTAATGCAACAATTCCTTTGTATGCAAAAGTCAGAAATGTCGAATCCTGACTCCTTCAGATCCTGGGACACGTGTCCCTCCAATCGAACTGCTCAGTTCTTGCGTCGAGAAATTGCATGTCGGAGGTTCACACACTCATTCACAAACCCTTCCTAGCTCCGAACCCAAATATGGAGTGACACCTGTCCTCCACTTAAACGTCATGGTTGTGGGACCCGTTGCGTTTCGGGATCTCGCGACTTCTCCGGTCATGATTCCTTTGTATGCAGGAAACCCGAAATGTCGAACCCCGATCCCTCGGGATCCCCTGACATGCGTCCTCATAATGAACGGCTCAGATCTCATCAGGAAATCGCGGATCGCGATTTCCTGTTGCGCAATTTCCTTACCCTCGAAAACTCCGAAGAACAAAACTCCGACGACGCCCGATCCTTTGCCACTTGTCCTCACAGATGGACGGTCCTGATTGTATCGAGATTTTCCTACGGGTTTCCCGACTCTTCCTAGATGACGGACACCTATCATTCACTCTGACTCTAGTGGTCCCACCATGCTTACGTCACCGTCGGGATATCGCCGATCGCGATTCCCAGCGATGCAGTTTCCTTATCTTCGAAAACCCCGATTTCCTGATCCACGACTCTACGGGATCCTCTGACACGCGTCCTCGCACAATGGACAGTCCAGATCTGATCGGGAAATCGCGTATCGCGATTTCAATATGCATGAGTCTAGTCTCCGGAAACCCCGATTTCCCGATCCCCGACTCTACGGGATCCTCTGACACGCGTCCTCACACAATGGATGGTCCAGATCTGATCAGGAAATCGCGTATCGCGATTTCAATATGCATGAGTCTCGTCTCCGGAAACCCCGATTTCCCGATCTCCGACTCTACGGGATCTCCTGACACGTGTCCTGCACAATGGACGGTCCAGATCTGATCGGGAAATCGCGTATCGCGATTTCGTGTTGTAACGATTCTATACTCCCCAAATCTTCAATGGTAAAATCCCGACGCCTCCCAAAACGCTAACACGTGTCCTGCCGAGATCAACGGCTAGGACCCATTCTCAGGATTTCGAGAACCACCAGGTCTCGATTTTCTAACTTCACAAAACCCCGATGACTCAGAATTCCCGATGACTCCTCCTGTGCACGCTAGGGCTTAAACCCTGCACAACTTGTCTAGATCTAATGACTGACGGGATTTCGTCCGAGATCTGATGACGCAGATCCGTTCTCCTGTGTGACAGACAACTCTTCTTTGAGATAATGATTAATTTGCATGAAACATTACGTAATGTAAAAAGTTCTCTCTTTGGCACGTTTGAAATTTTATAAGGGTCTATGGTTCTTGAAATTTTCACATTATTACAATCGTTGAGGCTTAATATAGGCAAATAGTTCACGCTATTCCTATGCGATACAAATCTGCTAAGTTTCCTTGTTCCGACTGCGCATCGGCAGTTCCCCATTTAGGTAAGTTCGAGGTAAAGTAGGCCTGTTCAAGGTCCCGCAAATGTCTTTTGCATTTTATTTAGTATGGTTCATGTAATTATTGAATCTCACTAGTTTCAAGCCTTCCAGAGAAGCTTCCCTAGACATTTTCATCGGTTTCAGGTGTCTATTCTACCCGAAACTTCATTAACATCATTGCCCAAATAAAATTTACGTTATGACTTCTATTTTCCGTGCTCAATAGTTTGGATACCATACTGTATCATGTATCAGTTCCATTTAGTCAAACTAAACGCGTATCTCCTACAGGTTAATTGTGGTTGGAGTTAACACTCCTGGTTTCGGCCCTTAGGCCCCAAATTTCAAACTAAGATGCTCTGATACCATATGTAATGCCCATATATTACTAAGGGTCATTAAGTTTGCTAAACATTTTAAGAAAGTAAATTGAAACAAAACTTCATAACATAATATTGACTTTTATAACAACAACTTCAGTAACTTGGATTTATCAATAAATACTAAATGATTTACAGTATGAAATAAATACATAACTTAACAAGTACCTGGATCTGATGCTAATTTATGTTGCCTCTTTGCTTTGATGCTGCCTTTCTGCTCCCTGCTACACAGATCAACCCTACCACAAACAGGAAAATAACTGCCCAAAACTACTGTCCTCCCTGCCAACTAGGAAAACTACCTAGCTCCAGGATATCTACGAATATCCTGGCCCTCCGTGCCCAAAACCTCCAGCAACTCGGTGCCTCCCCTGATCAAAAGCGACAATCCAAAACACTCCGTTCCTTGCTCCCAGCAAGCCAACAGTCCACATAGAATACAACAGGCTCACAACCAATACCACAGTGCACAACAAATACCACAGTGCATAGAAATTCTGCTCACGGCACAATGCAATGGCTCTCGGCCAATACAACTGGCTCAGCAATACAGTCCGCAGCATCCATCCCCGCCGAATGGTGCGCACATCCCCCTCTTCCCATCCCTTATTCCTCCCTGCCGATCAATGCAATTACTCCACAACCTCCCCCTGTCCTTCGTCCTGCGTCCCCCTTTAATATTTTATCATCTCGGGATTTCTGGGTTATCCCACTCTGCATACGCCACCCCCTGGGCATACACAATTCTTATTATATCTTTTCTTTGTGATCTCTTAAATTTATGTCACAGGTCATTAAATGTGATCTTCAGTCAGATTATTATTACTTAGTTAATGCTCAATTATTCTTTAATTAAGTCTTACTTAATAATCTTAATCATTTATCAATTTAGGGTCGTTACAAAACCTAATGTGCCAACTACAATAAACATGAGATATTGTCAAGAAAGAAAATCAATATTGAAAAGTTTTGCATACATAATGTTGAAAAGTTTTGCATACATAATGGACAACATGTGTTGGAATTAAAAACCTAATGTGCCAACTACAATAAACATGAGATATTGTCAAGAAAGAAAATCAGTATTGAAAAGTTTTGCATACATAATGTTGAAAAGTTTTTCATACATAATGGACAACATGTGTTGGAATTAGAAACTTAATGTGCCAACTACAACATGAGATATTGTCAAGAAAGAAAATCAATATTGAAAATTTTTGCATACGTAATGTTGAAAAGTTTTGCATACATAATGGACAACATGTGTTGGAATTCGAAACCTAATGTGCCAACTACAATAAACATGAGAGATATTTTCAAGAAAGAAAATCAGTATTGAAAAGTTTTGCATACATAATGGACAACATGTGTTGGAATTAGAAACCTAATGTGACAACTACAATAAACAATGATATTCACTTTATGTTTGCCAACTAAGTTGAAATTTCATCAAAGGGAAGAAGAAATAGACTGAATTCAAGTCTTATACTGAAACAAAGGGATTTGCAAATCACCAAGCCCCTGCCTTAAGTTATAGTTTATTGGAAGCAATGTCTTGGAGTGAATAAATCTATGCAATTATTAAGGGATAACTTTGGTTTTTAGTACAGTTAAAGCATCAGACTGTTCGAAAGTCTTTTGATTAAAATTTTCAAAGTCCCCAGTTAGGTTTTGGCATGATGTGTTAATGGATCCCAACCATGGTTCTAGCGGTTGTTGGGGTCCGTTGTATGATGTATCTGCACACAAACATATTGTGCCACCAATGCATAATATGTCTAAACAACTAGTGAAAACTAAATATCCATCCAAATCTTGAATCACCATTGTGGCTTTGTATACTAGCCAGAGGCGCACCATTGTGGCTTTGGATACCAGCTAGAGGTGGGTATATTGTCCATCCTATTTTAGATTTTCCTTAGCCTTAATTTCAATTCGGGCTCAAACATCTATAAGTGTATAGTTGATAGAATCATAAGTCTTTCTTTTGAGCCATTATTTGAATTCTCAATGTACAAGTTGTTAGAGAATGAGTAAGGCAGCATAATAACCTTGCCCAACGAATCCACTGGCTACAGGTTTTGTCGTGTACGGATGTTCATGTAATTAATAATAAATGACTCTAATAAAATGAGATAGAACTCACACTCAATATCATATTAATCAAGAAAACGCTTACATTTATAGGCCAGTCACACAAGCAACAGATTCCTATTATTATGGATTTGATAACAACACGTAGAGGAAAACGTAGAGTCAGCTACAACTAATTCTATTTTAGGAATTTCTTCATTAATATCTAACACTTCCCCTTAATGGAGAAATGGATTTTCTACCACACCTAACTGTTTTATACATTCTTCAAAGTTCATCTTTCCAAGAGGTTTGGTAAATATGTCAGCCACAATATCAGTGGTATTACAATAGATCAAGTCAATTTCCTTTGATTGTATCTTTTCTCTTGCAAAATGATGTTGAATTTCAATATGCTTTGTTCTAGCATGATAAATTGGGTTGTGTGCCAATTTAATAGAACTTAATTGGGTTGTGTGCCAATTTAATAGAACTTTGATTGTCACATTTGAGAAAATTTGGCTTCATTTGTTTGTTGCCAACATCTTCAAGAATTCTCCTTAACCAAACAACTTCACAAGTAGCATTGCATAGAGCTTTGTACTCATGTGAGATCGGAAGAGCGTCGTGTAGGGAAAGAGTGTAGATCTCG
>CBVK0100462686.1:0-12105 GCA_900067695.1 Picea abies
TGCCTTCAACTTCATTTAATATTTGATATGCAAAAGGTGTCTAAACAAATGTATGAATAAATGGAGGTTGAGGATTGCAAGTTAACGATGTTTTAGGGAGTTGACTGACATTATTTATAGGCCATATAGTAACTACATGTTCTTCATTAATGGGTTATATGCTCCTCTTTTTGATGTGACATGTTGAATATTGTCTCCACTATTTGTTGCAATACTAGATATTGTAGTATCCTTTTCCCATTCTAGTCGATAGAAAATTCATAAACAAAAAACTATTAAACTTAAATATTCAGATAATACCACTATTTGGTTATATTTTATGTTTTACTATATAGTGTTCTATGAGAGTGTACATGAACATAAATATATAGCAAAGTCCAAAAATATATGGCAAAGTCCAACACTCACTTGAGTCATTGAGATATGCAATGAACATGATTGACTCACTCAACTCTAGATTGAAGTCACTACAACAAAGCACATTATTGAGGAAAACTTAAGATTCCTATCTTAGGGAGAGCACAATCCACCACGACCTTGGAGAGTATAGTATATTATAGCCTTGAAAAACACAAAGATAAAACAAACACTGCCATTAATATCGCCTTGAACATCTAGTGAAGTAAGAAACCACCACCAACGCTACAATTATCACCTTTCCATTTAATGAATGGTTGCAACCATAATTGATGCCATGAGAATGATGATGACATCTCTGCAGTGGGTAAGGAGAATTGTGTGATGGATAGAAGAGGGAGTAGGATTCCAAATAGAACATTGTTTCAAGCTCCATTGTTAAATTATTGATTTACCGAAGAACCTTTGTTGTTGGTCCAACCAAAATATTTATTACAAACGATGGGGGTTGTTTCCCCTTTAGGGGTAACTACTTCTAGATCCACCCTCTCATGAGTGTGGTGTTCCAGATTGCATGAGCTCTCCTGCTCATATCATCTAGATTTGGTATTGTTCTTTTGGTTATCCTCCAGACATATGACGATATCATCGCACATCAGTTCTCCTTGGTTATTTTAGATCCATCCTCTATGATATATCAGCTCATATCTCTTTCCCCTCATGTGATACATGCACTTACAAATGGTAACACTATGCTTTCACACACATGGTGCTATGTTCTCTTGGTTTAGATTTTTCACTTTAGATGATGTGCTATGGTTTCATGTATGGATTCTTCCTTAGACATGGTGTAATGGCTTCTTATTTGTTTGTGAATGTGGTAAACATTAAGTGCGATCTAATAACACCTCATAACTTTAACAAAAAAATTATTTGCCTCGTCGTACCATAAGGAACGTAATTTTCCTTTAAATAATTGTCATCGTCTCTTGAGTCAAGTTGTAGTACTAAAGATAAGATTAATGTATTGTACTCCATATCCTAACCATACTTAACACCGTCCATTTTTCCCTTTCATTTCCAATCCATAAATCATATTTCTTTGCTCATGGTTAACTTGTCATAAGTCATCCATCTAGGTGCTAAGCAAAGAAATGAAGACCCAAGTGTAAGAGCCTTCAAAGTCAAAAGAGTGAAAGTGCTCAAGGTAGTTGTAGTTATAAAAATGTTAAAATCCAAAAAAAAATAATGCTATAGCTATGCCACCTCACTAAAGGACCCGTACCCCTAGTCCTATGCTTAACAATGCATATTCAAATAAAAAAGACTAAGAAATAAAAGCTACTTCAAAGAAAGAAATAAAAACAAAAGAAAAAGGAAAATAAAAGAAGGGGTCGTAAAACAAAGTGTCGAGGTTGTAACCCTAAGCCTAGTGCACCCTCATAAAGACCATCATGGAAGTAAGTGAAGACCCTGGCTCTTGAAAACTAGTCAAAAAATACCTACACATCATATATGACTATAAAATTTTATTCATGAAGATTCCCCTTCCCCTTCCACCAATTATCCATCACATTTACGTACCTCTAATCTAGTGATTTAGGGAATACCTCTTTGTCATAGGATTTGTAACATGTGATAAGGGTTAAAGTTGTCCCTCCATGGTAAAACTTGGGAAATATTAAAATTTAACTTATGTTATGATGTTGTTAGAGGAAATCACTTATTGTGCATTGCTTAATGACTTATGTATTGAGGTTAGGCTCAACTCACCACTATGAGTGGGTGCCTTGACGTGGGATTTGTGTACATGAATTAGGGTGGCATCTATGCCTTAGGATCCATGATATTGCATTGGTACATGTGTACCAACATGCATGCACATAATCCATGATATTGCATTGGTACATGTGTACCAACATGCATGCACATATATCTACATTGGGATTCATGCCATCTAATTGGGATTTGTGACACTGCAATGGTTTCCGTGTATCTACTTTGGGATACATGTACACTCATTAGGATGCATGTTGCTACATTGGGATCTATGACAATGCATTGGATAGTGTGACAAGGACTCCACATAATCATGTATGCCACCTAGATCACCTCTTGAGGGAGCACTTGTCTTATTGGAGGAGTATTCCCACACATGTAGGTTTTTTATACATTTTGTCCAAATGTGTGAGGTATTTATGGTGGTTGGAGTTAGTTGAGAGGTTGTTACACTCCTTTGGACCATTTCTTGAGGTTGTTGAGGTGGTCAGAGATTTTTTTTTAGGATGGCCAACTTCAAAGGAAATTATCTTTTGATGGAGTGCCCAAAATTCCGCTAGATCAATGTCATTAGATGTAGAATGGCTGCATGATTTTTGGAGTGTGGTCATAATAGAAAATCGAGAAAAAATCAGCATATTTATGGTGTTTTAAAATTTGTTGTGGGAAAATTATCGTCACATTTTGACCATGCGATGTCCCACTTCTCGATTCCACACATGTGGGTGGTTAGAGAACTTTTTGGAGGGTGCACTTGCTGATTCCACACATGTGGGTGGTTAGAGAACTTTTTGGAGGGTGCACTTGCTTTTGGACCATCTTCATTTGCTAGCACTAGTTTTAACCACGATATTGAAGGCCACACACTTTTTTGAGTAGTTGTATTATCTAGGCGACATTATTCTATTGTATTTTGACCATATCCTTCCTACTTTGTTGGAGAGTGACTATTTTGGGCTAGGAGGTTAGAGATCTATCATGTTTTTATTGATGAGGTTATTATGCTCTCTTCCTATATAAAGAGCACCTCACTCATTTGTAATTTACTGGAGAATAATGGGAAGAAACTTATATCACCTTGCTATACTTTGTGAATTTTGTCTTTCTTGAGTGTTTGTTTGAGGGTTATATTTTGGAAGACATCATTTATCTTGCAAGCATATTAGAGGAATGAGATACTACAAGGCCATATAGGAGCACCATGCCACATTGGGAAGGCTTATGAGGTATAGTTTACTCTTGCCTCATCCCTTGTGATCATTTATGTTTAGAGCTAGTATATTGAATGTGGACATCATAGGATTCTATACTCTTGTTTTAGACTAGGCTTAAAGTTCATCTTGTAGTACTTAGCTTGGACTCTCATAGGACCAATCTCCCCAAGTACTTGAGTATTCATGTGTCTTAGTTAAGGCTCAAAAGGAATACTTAAATGGTGCTTATGACCTTGATATTTGAGACATATGAATAAACACTAAAGCTAGACTAAGAGTTCTCCATAGTGGGGTGGGCACTGGTCTAATCTCTTTGATTTCCTCAACCTCAATTTTTCCTTTTTTTTTTTTTACTTGGTTCTCATTGCAATCTATGGTTTCAAAGTTTTCATTATTAGGTATAGATTTTTATTATAAAGTACTAAGGCTAATTATTTGGATCTACTGGTAAACTCAAAGATCTCATGCAAATCATTTTTATGTTGTATGCCTCGATCTCTTGAATTTTTTGCATTTTTCTTAGATATAGTGGTTCAAACTTTATTTTTGATGGATCTAAGTAAGATATCAATGACTGGACTAAATCAATTCCTAAAGGAAGCCAACGATTCATGGTTTTAAGTCTATTTCATTTCACTTGCTAGAATACACCATTGGTTGAGGGTTTTAGCAATATTGTCACTCATTTGTTTGAACGTTTCACATTATTTGTGCTCTAACACATCATATGCACTAAATCGATGGTAAATATTCTTTAGTGACCGTTTTTAAGGCTTAATGTTTCACCTTTTTAATACAATTACATGTGCTGGAATATATCACTATTGAGGATTTTGGCAGATTTATCTTGGATGTTTACATTAGTCATGCTTCAATAACTATAATATGTCAAATTGTTGCTAAAGTGTTCTCAACGACTTGTTTCTTGAGCTTGACGTCACACCATTCATGGCTGGAATCTTCATGGTTTAATTTTGTTTAGATTTGTTTCTTGGTTCTCATACTCTAAAACCTAAATAAACATTCATGTGTTGAGTACTTACTGCTGCTCTAAATATGCTACAATATGGGGTCTCAATAACATAGTTTGATAAGTCTTCTATGCTACAATTCACTTTACACTCAAATGTTGGTTTAGTGATGTTGATATGGTTTAAATTATAAATTAATTGTCTGAAGAGGAATTCACATTTGTAAGCACGTGGATGTTAGCTTGATGAATTGAACATAATCATTTTAATTCACACACTCACTTTACACTCAAATGTTGGTTTAGTGATGTTGATATGGTTTAAATTATAAATTAATTGTCTGAAGAGGAATTCACATTTGTAAGCACGTGGATGTTAGCTTGATGAATTGAACATAATCATTTTAATTCACACACTTGGGCATCTAAATTAAGCAAGCTCAATTTGACAAGATTCACTTCCAACATACCCTTTTTAGGCATATGTTTCAGTGTGAAATGATTTACTTTGGCATATTAAATCTGTAATGGTGAAACTGTCAAATGCAATAAATATGGAATTCACAGTGTAACACGAATAATTCATAATCGTCTTTTCCATTATTGATTTGTGATAAATCTAATTGGATGGAAACTAATATTCTAAGAACCAGAAACATCATTTAATGCTTAGACATCAACATGTTGCACTTACTTATTAAATGTGAATGATGGTTTTAGTTTGCAGATCTAAATTAACACATCTATGGATGTCATAATCTCATGGTATATGTTACAATTTTATTTACATGAATGCTAGTCTATATGAAATTTTGAGCACAACATAAATTATTCTACATTCTGAAACTAATCTCACATTGCTCTCTTGGTCCAATGGTGGTGACTCTTATGTGTTCACTTGTTTATCTGGTGATTTTTGAAAAGAAAATTCTTGATTTGCAAATATGAAATCATATTTGGATACCCAACTGAGAGTTGTACATGTGGTATTGATTGCGAGTGAAGATGTGTAGTCCTTGGGCCCCTTTTTCTCAACTTCGGGTCATTCTAGGCCCAAGTTTGAGCAGCCCCGAACGAAGGCTATTTGGAAGAAGTGGAATTATGGGTTTATATTTTCAATAACATAGTTTGATAAGTCTTCTATTGTACAATACACTTTACACTCAAATGTTGGTTTAGTGATGTTGATATGGTTTAAATTATAAATTAATTGTCTGAAGAGGAATTCACATTTGTAAGCACGTGGATGTTAGCTTGATGAATTGAACATAATCATTTTAATTCACACACTCGAGCATCTAAATTAAGCAAGCTCAATTTGACAAGATTCATTTCCAACATACCCTTTTTAGGCATATGTTTCAGTGTGAAATGATTTACTTTGGCATATTAAATCTGTGATGGTGAAACTGTCAAATGCAATAAATATGGAATAAACAGTGTAACACGAATAATTCATAATCATCTTTTCCATTATTGTTTTGTGATAAATCTAATTGGATGGAAACTAATATTCTAAGAACCAGAAACACCATTTAATGCTTAGACATCAACATGTTGCACTTTACTTATTGAATGTGAATGATGGTTTTAGTTTGCAGATCTAAATTAACACATCTATGGATGTCATAATCTCATGGTATATGTTACAATTTCATTTATATGAATGCTAATCTATATGAAATTTTGAGCACTTCATAAATTATTCTACATTCTGAAAATAATCTCATAGTGCTCTCTTGGTCCAATGGTGGTGACTCTTATGTGTTCACTTGTTTATCTATCTGTGAGGTGTAATTCAAAAAATCTATATTTGAACACAATATATGGTGACACTAAGTGAATTGGTTGTCATATGGACATTTGAAGATTTGTCATGTTTCCTAAATCATTTCCTACACTCTTTACACATGTTTGAATTAGTTTACTTCTCTTGTAATTGCAAGCTTGAGTTCTATTGGTATTGATCAAGAAATTAACTTGGTTTCTTTTATTTCATCACAACCTAAGTAAAATTGATTGTTTGGTTAATAACACATATAATCAATCTAACCAAGCCATGTTGCAACGAGTTAGCTAGATTGATGTTAGGGATACCCCACAAGGCTATGGTTTCCCCCCTTTCCTTAGTTTGAAGTGTAGGGAAAGGCCATCAAGGTGACAATGGGTGGCTTGCCTGATAGTTTCCTTTAGGATCTTCTATTTATGGTTGGGACCTTTTTATCAAGAGTTTGAGCAGTAACACTTCGACGTCGTTGTCGAGGACAAAGTCCATTCGCTTGGTATTGGAAGTTTCAGCTTCAACACTTTTGTTGAGTAGGATTTTAATATTTTTATAAGTTGACTCGTATAACAACTCCATGAGAAGAGAGCTCAAGTGTTGGATACTCAACATGGAGTTCCAACCAAGCCCTTTACCATAGATTTTTTTATCCAGAAAAAACCTATAGGAGGAGAATAAAAGAGATTTCTCAAGCTTCCTCGAACATAAATCTAGGAAATTCAACACCTTCTATTGTTCACACAAGAGTAGTCACAGTGGGCACTCAACCTTGGGTTACAAATTTTTATAGGCCTCTTGATGTGTTTAGAATTCAAGGGTATCCTCACAATATGCATGATAAATATAAGAGATGGATACCCAAGTTTTGAGGAAACAATGTCATCACAACCGAGGAACACATACCAACTTTATATAATTCCCTTGGTGAACACGAGGTCCCAAGTGAAAATGAAGATGTAGTGATGAAGTTCTTTCCATTGTCCTTAGAAAAAAATGCTAAGTCATGGTACAATGGTTTTCCCACCAATAACATCAGGGCTTGGTAAGATTTTCACGATGCATTTATGAAAATATGGGCAATAAAGAAAGATGGTAGGATGATTCTTAGACAACTACATAAGATGAAGAAAAGGGATAATGGAAGTGCAAGGCATTTCGATGAAAGACTTGATAAATTGGTGAAAGAAGTCCCTAACAACTTGAAACCAAGTGATGACACCACCATACTCCATTATACCAATGCATCTGATGGTCAAATTACTTTTATGCTAAGAGGCAAATCCCCAACTACTATCTAAAGCAGTGTCTTTCAACACTTCAAGAGCTTCCACATCTAAAGGTGAATCAAAGAAAGTTGTAATCAACACAACTCACCCAACCCTTAATATGATGCAATGAAGCACATGGAAGTAGACTTTGCCAAACAAACCGAGGTTTTTCAACAACAAACTCAAGCCATGCTAAATAAGATTGTCCAATTGGAGAGACAAAACATATATCAACCAATAGGAAACAATGGTTGGGATAAGTCTAAACAACCTCAATACAAGCAAAGTCAAATATTTCCAACTCCATTGGATACAAATAATTTGGTTGATCAAGAAACTTTTCCATGGTGCAATCCTCGTGAATGATGACATGACTAAGATACTTGTTTAATTACAAAATAATCCGTTCAACAAGCATGTGAGATCAATAAAGGTGGATCATGTAATAACTATTTGGGTGAATGGAAAGAAAGTATCAACAATGTCTTCACGTTATCCAATGAGAAAATGAAAGAGATATGGGAAATAAATCTTGATTCAACTATCATTCCTAGGGCCTTAGCACCTAAACCGAGATTAAGAGGAAAATTTGGAGATAAGGATTGGGTCACATACCAAAGAAGGGGTAAAAAAGTCCAACAAGAACCACAAAGTTCTCAAATTCAACAACCCCAAAGCGCTCCAATTCAACAATCCCAAAATGCCCCAAGTTCACAACCTCAATTAAATCCTCAAAACAACAACTAATTCAACCAGTGATAAATTTAAATAGTGCTTCAACTTCAAGTTTAGCAAATGATACTTGTGAATATATCAATTCTTGAAATTACAAAGATTCCACCACTAAGAAGAAAGGTTGGAAGAATCTTGGGATTTAGTAAAGATGATGATGGTTGTTCCAAATATGCACCTATAATTTTGTAGACCATGCATGAAGGTTGATCAAATAATGGACATGACGCCTTCTACCTTTCACTATGGGTGAATGACTTGTTGTTACACAATTTCTTGTTAGATTCGGGGGCATCAACAAATGCTATGCCATTGACAATAATGCATCAATTAGGCCTAAAGACAACTAGGACATATAGAAATATGTGTGCCATGGATAAATGATAAGTAAAGGTATTTGGCATAATAAAAAAATTGGTTGTAAAATTGAATGTGTATATAGATATTACAATTTTTATGGTTATATGTGTCATAGATATCTCATATTCTTAGGGAATGCTCTTGTCTGGGAAGTTTGATACTGGCTTGGGGGGATCTTTACAAATGGACCTTTCATGTGCTACTATCCATACTTATGAGGGCACCTTTGTGACTTTATATAGATATAATTTTAGGCAATACCATGTGGAAGACCCTAAGGAACCCATGAACAAATTTGTGTGTAATCCTGGATGATGACTTAAGTAATTGTGTAGATCTTGCTAACAATTTCTCCCTTGGAATCAAAGATGAAATGAGGGAGGTTGAAGATCAAGTTAGGAAGACATGCTTTTATGAAGACCCCAATAATAAGAGCATCCAAGTTTTTATTCCTCCTCCACACAAAGATAGGGGTATAATGAGTTATACCCTTTTTTATAACTTTGAACCTTGTGATGCATCCTTTGATGATTTTTAAAGGGGAGACTTTCTAGAAAAATACACGGGTTTTCCCTCATTCCATGAAGAACACGATGGCCCTAATGTTGAAAATATTGATGACCATTTCCACATTGAAAGACATAGATGGGATATAGAGTTGCTTCTATTTTTATGGGGATCATATCTATGATACTGATGATGATTTTGAAATTGAGATTGGTGAACTTAGACCATGTGAACAATCTAACTTAGAAGATTTTTTTGAAGAATATGATGGTTTAAATATTGACTGAAATGAAGTGGAGCACTGTTGAATGGTTTACTTGGCCATTTGGATTTTTTGGGCTTCCCGAGGTATCCAAATGATTGTGAAGATCGTAGAGAACAATTAACAAACTTCCATGGACTCAAGGACTTGTCTGTTTTATGTATTACATCCTTCATTGATGTTATTTCAAAGCACAATATTGTTCACAAGGATATCAAGATGAAGACGTTTATATTGTCCTTGGATTTTCTTGAGGATGAGATTTTTGATTGGTACAAAAAACTTGGTAGAGGAGAAATCTCATCATTATCAAACTTCTTCAAATCTTTTCTCGAGAAGTGGTTCCCTCTTTACAAAAGAAGCAATCACGAGGAGGTTGTCATAGATTTGAGGCAACATTTTTAGCCTTATTGTCAAGAAAGACAAGTTTTGATTGATGGATATGTGTGTTCTCATTTTCCATTCTTGCTCTTAATTGATGGTAGCAGGCAAAGTCAACAATTCTCATACAGATTCTAGTTGGATTCGTCTTCAAAGTCCCTTTTGCTTGATGATTTGATGAGTAAAATTAATGGTCTAACCCACTCCTATGATAAAAAGAATGATTATGTTAGCCCCATTAATTATTGGATGGGAGAAGTTTGTGGCATTACCGACCAAACTTGGCAAAATTTGGGCCTCATGCTTTGTGATCATGATCCCACTTTGGCTCTAAGCCTAGGAGTGATTAAGGCTCTAGTTTATGTTCATGTGGTGATATATGTGTCCTTATTTTGGTTCATGAACAAACACAAGAGAAGGTCTCATGATGTCCATGATTTCATCAAGTGGTTACACGTGCTCTATGATTTCACCTAACATCCCAATGCCAAGTTATCATTGTAGGATTAAGAAACAATAAGCTCTTTTGAGCAGTGGTTTAGGATTCTTGTCAATTTCCTTTTGTGCATTTCCTACTTTCATTTGTGTGTTTCCTTTATTGCTTATTTTGATTTCTTGACTTTTCTTTCATGCATTGATTGCCTTAGATTAATATATTTTTGAGAATTGTCTTAGAGTAGTTACATGACTTATTTCCATGCTTAGACTTGGATTATTTATTTATTTTTTTATTCTACAAAATAGTCGTTTGATTTATGTAGTGGTTTACTAGGGTGGTAGATTCACCTTGTTAATCTATTATTGATATCTGGGTCAAGTTTAGATGTGTGTACATCACATGTTTAGACAAGATTACAAAGTTTTCACACACTCTAACGTTAAGAGTGCATGTCCTCGAGTATCAACCAGATGTTTCCCCTTTAGGGGTAACTACTTATGGATCCACCCTCTTAGGGGTGTGGTGTTCCATATTGCATGAGCTCTCTTGCTCATATCATCCAGAATTAGACTTCTTATTCTAGTTATCCTTCAGACATGCGATGATCTCACCTCACATTGGTTCTCCTTGGTTCTTTAAGATGCCTATGCTATGGTATATCAACTGCTATCTCTTACACCTTAGAGGACACATGCACTTACATATGGTATGATATGATTTCACACACATGGTGCTATGTTCTCTTGGTTTGGCTTGTTCACTTCAGTTGTCATGCCATGTTTTCATGTATGGTTTCTGCTTAGACATGGTGTGCTGGCTTCTTATTTGGTTGTGAATGTGGTAAACATTAAGTGTGATGTAATAACAATTCATAACTTTAAACATTTTATTATTTGCCTCGTTGTACCATGGGGGACATAATTTTCCTTTAGATAAGTGTAGTCATTGTTGATATTATGGTACATGTGGGAGGTATTAACCTCCACTTGTAACCATTGATGAGACTAGAATATTCCAGGAAGCAAGAAGAAACCCTAAAGCATTGGACATAACCTTAGAAGACAATTCGAGTAAAGAAAATAATTAATATTGCGTTTTTAGCCTCCAGAAAGAGAAGTTGGGCCATGCAACTAAGGAGGAGCAGTATAAATACAGGATGTCATGGCTCATTTGGTACTCACATCTCGAAACTGCAGAAATTTAGTGGTGTGCAAGTCTAGAGAGTAGTTGCAACTGCAACTACTGCAACTTGTAATTTTGGTCTTTCTGGGTTGGAATTTTTGATCAGTCTTGGTTATCTTTACTTGGTGCATTATCCTTGGTTGGTTATTCATTTTCTACTGTAATTCTTCTCTTTGTCAAGGTTAAGGTGCTCGGGGGTGGAATTTGTGCCTATGGGTGGGAGACAATATTGCTATATTGTCTATGGTTAAATGATCACACCCACTTTTCTAACAGGTTATGGGTCCACACCTCCTTCATTCAGTCTAACCACTAGAAGGAAGCTAAGCCATAAGATTATCAGGCTCATTGAAGAACTATCACTAGGGTTTCTAGCAGGTGCAGTTATTGAAGCACTGCCGCTAGGGTTTCTAGCAGGTGCAGTTATTGAAGCATTGTCACTAGGGTTACTAGCAGGTGTATTTGCAATACCCTAAGACCTCTTGCCCAACACCTTATGATGGAACACCTTACTCAACGAGAGTATATTCTAGTACACCTTAGTCCAACGCACCTATTGGCACTCTCAGAAGGCAAAAACGTCAAGGTTGAGATTTTGGGTCAAAGTCAATGTTTGACCAGTCATAGTCAAAGTTTGACCATCTATCAGTCAACAAAAATCATGAATGAAAAGATGGTTCATTTACATTATTCAAATCTTACAAGAACTCTTGAAGATGACATGTGGATAATTGACAGTGGAGCTTCCAGGCATATGACAAGAGACCAGGTCAGACTCTCTAGTCTAAATGAAAAGAAGACATCTTACATGGTAGAACTTAGAGATAAGAACACCTATCCAGTCGAAGGAATTGGTCAAGCCTCCATCAAA
>CBVK0100462687.1:0-12104 GCA_900067695.1 Picea abies
TAAAAGGAGGTTTCCCCCTTGAAGAGGCTTATTATCTAAAATTATCTCAGTTTCAAGGCGTTGAGTACTTTTCCTGAGGTTTTTCCATGCTATATTGATGTTTGGTTTTTAACAGTTGTTAAAGGAGAAGATAACTAGACAACTAGTTCTGGTTCTTCTAGATTTCAGTAAAACATTTCAAGTGAGATGTGATGCAAGTGGTTTTGCAATTGGAGCAGTCTTAATTCAAGACAATAGGCTAGTTGCATACTTCAGTGAGAAGATGAATGATACCAAAAGGAATTATTCCATGTATGATAAAGAGTTTTATGTAGTCATACAAGCATTGAAGAAATGGAGGCACTACCTAGTTCCGAAAGAGTTTGTTTTGTATAGTGACAACTAGGCCTTACAGTTTATAACCAGAGAAGAGAAACTGAACCAGAAACATGAAAAATGGGTTGAATTTATGCAGAACTTTACTTTTGTTATAAAACACATTTATGGAAATGCTAACAAGGTTGTTGATGCATTGAGTAGAAAATGTTTGATTCTGTAGGAGTTTCATTTGAAAACCTTAGGTTTTGATAACCTTAAGGAAATGTATCGAGATGATTCATATTTCAAGGATGCTTATGAAGCATGTGAGAATCCTGTTCTATGAGACATAATCCAATGGATTGAATACTTGATCCAGGATGGATTGTTATTCAAAGGAAATCAGTGTTGTATCCCGAAGAGTTATATGAGAGAAATTTTTTTAAAGGAAAAGCATAGTGGTGGATTGGATGGACACTTCGGCCATGACAAAACATTTGCACAACTGAATAGTTTGTATTATTGGCTAGGAATGAGGATAGATGTCAAGAAATGTTTCAACAAATGTAGAATTTGACAGCATGCAAAGGGGAAAAGACAGAATACAGGATTGTATCAACCATTTCCACTACCAGAGAGGCCGTGGGACATGGTAAGCATGGATTTTGTGTTAGGACTACTGAGGAAATAAAGAGGTTCTGGTTCTATATTCATGGTAGTTGAAAGATTCTTGAAAATGGAACATTTTATTTCATGTCAGAAAACTAGTGATGCAACACACACTGCAAATCTGTTTTTCAAAGAAGTTGTTCGACTTCATGGTTTAGCCAAGAGTATTTTTTCATATAGATACACCAAATTTGTTGGTCATTTCTCGAGGACACTATGGAAAAATCTAGGGATGTATCTGTATTTTATCTCATCATATAACCCTCATACGGATGGATAGACTGAGGTAGTAAATCAAAGTTTGGGATACTTATTAAGGAGTTTAGTTGTTGAACATCATAGTCAGTGGGATCGGATTCTGCCGCAAGCGGAATTTGCATATAATGACTCACCTAATAGGAGAACAGGACATAGCCAATTTCAGATAATGTATGGAATGCAACCAAGAGGAGTATTTGAGCTAAGAGACTTAGAGCAGAATGAGTTCAGAAGTGTTGGAGAAAAATATTTTGGAGCAAAGATGCAAGAGATCCATAGTAAGATTAAAGAGTAGTTGCAGAGTTCCAACTAGGAATACAAGCGTAGAGAAGATCATCACAGAAGAGAGATTCAGTTCAAAGTGGGAGATCTGGTCTTAGCACATCTAAGAAAAGAAATATTTCCAAGGGGAACATATAATAAGCTGAAGATGAAAAAGAAAAGGCCTTGTAAGATTCTGAGAAAATTTGAGGCAAATTATTATGAGATAGAATTTCTAGATGATGTGGGCATATCAACCATGTTCAACATAGAAGATATGTATCCTTATAGAGCAGATGAAGTGAGAGGAGAAGAAAATCAACAGGAACTTCAGTGGGTCAAACAGATGCCTGTAGCTGAAAAGTCGCAGATGGAAAAGATCATTGATCTGAGAGTTGGTAAGAAGACCCGGAGAAAGACATATTTTGAATGTTTGGTAAAGTGGAAGGGAGACCCAATTGAAGATACTAGTTGGGAAAGAAAAGTATATATCCAGAGACATGGATAGACGGTGTAGGATCTCATGAACAGGAGTCCATGAATTTTTCAGCCAGAGGAGTATGATGCACGAGCATCGCAAGAAAGTGCAAAGAAGAGGACAACTGGATATGCACCAAAGCACATTTTGAAGATATTTTAAATTTCAAAAGGATGGCACATTAATGTAATATCTGGAGAGACATAAGTGCTCTTAAATATTTTGGGGATTGTAACACAGATCTTGAGTAGATGATCTCATCTGTCGGTTGTAGGCAATTAATGTAATGAATGTAAAGTAGTTGTAGATCTTTAATTCTATTAGATAGCTAGAGTTGTAGGAGGGAAAACTTGAGAAATCTCCCTCATATGTATTGTATTATATCATTATTCTCATTGTAAGAGAGTAGAGTAAAAGAGAAAGAGAGAAGAGAAGAACGAGGATTGTAGAAGTTGTATAAGCAGATAGTTGTTGCTATAGAACCCATGTATAGAGGCACTTGAGTTAATATAAGAATGATTTGACTCAATTTCATGGTGTTGTTATGAATAATATTTTCATCTATTGAATGGTATGTTTACAATTGGCTTATATGCTCTATTATGCATTTGTTTCAATGCTTTATGTGTATGATTTCATGTTGAATGTATGAAGTCTATGAGAGGGAGAGTATGAGTTTCAATTGTTTCTCTTCCTGATAATTCCTGCAAGGAGTCCAGTGAAGGTCCATAAGGAGTGCGTGATGAGTTTTGAGTCTTATCTCAGAAAATATCAGGAGAGATACCGTTGTCTTCATACCAGCAGAAGTGCAAGTATAGCACATAGTCGTGCAAGGTGTGCACATGTAGGTTGAAGTCCTATACTTTTCTAACCATTAGAGTTGTTGAAGAGCTATTGTTGCAAGGAGTACACACAGTTGGAGGAGTTTAGATAATAAAATATTATCATGAAGGTTGCAAGGAGTGCGTGAAGGAATCCCTTAGAATTCTTGAGTTTGTAGTCAACATCAAGCTCAAGAAGGATAAAGTCTTGGAAAGTTCAAAGGAAGGACGAGGGTCGAAGTCACTTCACAGAAACCAAGCTCAGGAGGAAGGACACCAAGTTATTTTCCCAAGAATATTTGAGAACTTGAACGGACAGTTGAATTTCTCGAAGGGAGAAACACTGAATTCCCATGGACCGTTGGATCCATTGGATCAATAGAGGGGATAAGGCTGAGTGTCTTTCAAGACTCGCAAACTCGGGAGGATCAACAGTCATTAGATATGGAGGAACGAGAGTCGTTGATTGGAGATTGGATTTTTGGCCTTTCAGAAGTCGAAAAAGAGGAGGAAATTGTTCAGGAATCCCTGATACGTGAAGTCCTAACACGATCTGGGCTATCATATCATGGAAGGTTTAGGACCATTGATTCGTAGAAAATAAATCATGAGTTCATACTTCGAGAAATGAGAGAAGAGTCACATCGTGAAATCACAATTCACAAAATTCTGACGCACTTGGAGGTGGATCCTAGGGTTAGATTGGAGTTCATATGGTTGAGGCATAAGGGAGGAGCTAGAGGACTATTATCCCATTTAGGGGTTTTGATAATCGAAGGAGTCGGGGGAGACTCACAATAGAAATCATGAAGTCACAAAATCTGAAACACTTTTTCGGGTTAAGTCAACAATCACACTGGGTGGTCATGTGGAGTGGAGGTTCGCGCCTAGTTCTTGTTCACGTAGTCGTAACTTCTAAGAAGGACATGTGGTATTATACACATTTAACGTTCCAGTGGGAATGAAATATCCATTTTGGCTCAGGGAAATAGAAATATCCAAAGACCGAGAGGTCAAGAAGAACCTACTAAGGTAAGGGTGTTGCGTCATACCACCCTACCACCCTGATTGAATCTTACAAAACTTTACTTACTTGATATCTCTTTGATATGGTCTATTACATATTTATGTCTCCTCTACCTTCTTCAACTTTTACACTCTATTACACTTCTGCATCTTTCTACTTCTATGCTCAACTCTTTTTCCTTCTAGGCACAACACCCTATTGTTCAGCTTCTCTTCTGCCTTTTATGATATGTGTTGCATTTTCATTCTCTTCACTGCACCACTGATCTCCACTTCAGGTACTACTCTTCATATCCTCCTACCCACATTCATAAATCTCGAAAAAGAACACTATATTCTTTGTTATGCATGTCTTTCTCACCTCAATTCCTCCGCCTGATCATCATTCAAACTCTTCATCTTCTCGAGTAGTTATTCTGAATTTCTTCATCATTAGCAGGCGTTATCCTAAGATTATATAGCTTCTATGGTAGTCACAACTCTTCATCTTCTCTGGTAGTAACAGTTAGTCATTTTTGGCTTCTTTGGATTTCAAGCCCCTTCCTTCATGTGACCATCGACAATGACCATACACCTAACTAACAGGCAGTTTGTGACTCGCCACTTCAGGAATCTTGATATGAGACATATCGATTCTTCCAACTCCTGAAATCCGAAGTGGAGCTTAGCAATGCTAGAATCTTCCTCTATTTTCTCTCTCCACATCACCGATGGCTATGACCTGGGGCCAAGCACTTAGGGACTTTGCATTTTGGGTATTTGGATGTGAACCAACCCTAAATTTCCCAACTTCTGAACTCCCAAACTCTGAACTAACGCCTATCAAGAACTAGCTCCATTCTCGATATGACCTTGGGTGATGAAATCATGTGACCACGTGATTGTGGATGAGTCCAAACTTGGTTTAAAACAAACAATGTTTCACCCCACAATTTAACTCGAGCCTCCATGTGTCTTTTTCCAAAACCATGGTTTCAATTGTGGCCCACCCTCAACTCATTGATGTTTGTGCACCCTCATTCCCCACAATGCGACGTGACCATCGATCTCACGATCTTGATGGTGCTCCTAAAATAATGAATCAGATCTATCCTTTCAAGTTCCATGGATCAATAGCTGTGATTGATTTTTTGATCCCGACTTCAGAAGTTTCAACTCTCAAACCTTGCTTTCCTCCATACGTCAATATTCCAGAGTCGACAATCCACTGACATGTGTCCCTCTTGGATTAATGGTTGAGATCTCCTTTGGGTCTCCAGACTTCGGAAATTTCAATTCTCAACTTCTTGTTTCTTATGACTGGATATCTCTTGAAATGGAAGATCTGCTGACATCTGTCCTCTTTAATCCAATGACTATCCTATGCTCCAGGACTTCTCCCTTAAAAATTCTCATATTTTAGTTTCTCCTTGATCAGCTTCCCTCAAAGCATTTTACCTGTAGCTTGTGATGTAGTGACACCTGTCCTCTCATAGATCGACGAATCCCACCTACTTCAGCTATTCAGGCTTCAATGGTTTCAAACCTTTCTCCTTCATGTTTTTCTGGAGTATATCCGCCCGAATGCATAATCTTCTGACATGTACCCCTCCTGGCGATCAACGACCATGTTCTTCTTCAGGTCTTCAACATTCGGAAATTCGGGACTTTATTCTAATCGTTGGTGGTAAAAATCCTCAAGTAAAACTCCCGTAGTGACATAACTTGCTTATGTCACTTGATGATGTGGCACGACCTGAGTAGCAGTCACGTGTCACTTAGATTCATGATTTTCATTTACCTCAAATGTTTATTCAACATGACACTTGTCATTATCTGATTACACCATGTGTCCTTGCTAATGTATTCTTGCTGACATGGATCTCCTCATGTGACACATGTTCTTCTCCTGGATCTAACAGTTGTCCTAACTCCTTAAATTTATTTTATATCGACGTCCAAGAGTGACTTTGGACCTTCTTCCTTCAAGACTTTGGGAATTTTCATTTCCTTTCCAACCATAAAATCCCAAAGTAATTCACTCCAGAGTTGTGGATCATGTGCCACCTTTCAGTATTGACGATGGACGGTCTCTGCTTACTTTAGGGATTTGAAAAGTCCTCTCTCCCATGCTCATCCAAATTCTTAACCTTCATGCATTTATCTCTGGATCCAATGGTTGTTGATCCTCGGTGCTCAGATCCAATAGATCACATCTTTACTTCTCCTTTGTTCTTCTTCTAGTCACTAGACATTGGATCATGTACCACCTTTCAGTATTGACAATGGACGGTCCCTACTTACTTCGAGGCTTTGAAAAGTCCTCTCTCCTATGCTCATCCAAAGGCTTAACCTCCATAAATTTATCTTTGGATCCAAAAACTATTGATCCTCTGTGCTCAGATCCAACGGATCACATCTTTACTTCTCCTCTATTCTTCCTTTGGTCATTGGACGCTGATCTAACGGTCATCGCATTTTCTCTAGATCTGATGGTCCTTATTATTTTCATATCTCAGGCTTTGGGTAATTCAACTTTCAATTTGCCAATTGTTCTGAAGTGAGATTCCCTGAACAATAACCTCCTCACAACGTTTGACCTGAACAAAATGTTGTTCTTCGATCATGTTCTTAGATCGATGGATTGATCTATATACGATGTTGCTCTTCTATCTTATCCTATCCTTCCACTTAGAATGATCCAATGAATGAAGAAAATTAGGGTGATCGAGATCTCATATCTCAACCCTTTCTTATCCTGTCCTTCCACTTAAATCAATTCGACGGTTGACGGAAATTCGGATGATCGAATTCTCAATCGTTTTTCCTCGGTTATCCTATCCTTCATTAATTCAATCTCATGATTTTTGGTCCCTAGATCAGTGATCCAAAGGCCACTTCCATTCTTCCTCTTGAGCTTATGATCTCTCCGACTTAGAAGGATTTCTAGATGTTCACAGGTCTTGACCTTTTCTCCTCCTGTGAGTCTGTCTCTTGGACCTCGTCTGCACTTCTAGAAGCCGCTATCTATTCTCAGCTTTCTCGTCTTTTGTGCTCTCGAGATTTGGTCCGGTGTTGTTCTTTCCATCAATGACAAGAACATTATTCCTGTAAACATGACAACAACATGGTTATCACAATTTTATGTCATCATGATTTACTGGACTAAAGACTACTAATCTTCTTTTAGACTTATTTTACAACAACAAGTTGATTGCTCAGGGGCAAGGTTAGAGCGTGGCTGAAACTTCTTGAAGTTTATCAAGGCATCGATCAAATATTTCAAGGAAGTGATTTGGAATATCCCCTTGACATGGTCAAAGGGTTAGTATTTTATTCCTTTTGCAGAACAAATCCATAATTTGAGGTAGCAGGTTAGCATTATTTGAGAAGCAACCATAGGGGTATTGCTCTCTTTTCTCTGGGTATTGTTGTTGAAGGATATGAATGTAATCATAGTCTAACATAATAAAGAGGTAAATCCAACATGCACTAGCTTTATTCCATGATGGAATGATGTTGTTTGAGATGCACTTGTTCTTGTGCAAAAGCAAAAGATAGCATGCGCTAGATTTCCCCCACGGTGGGATGATGTTGTCGTGCTTGTGCAAGAGGGAAAGATAGCACACAATAAATTTCCCCAATGGTTGGATGATACACAATAAATTTCCCCAATGGTTGGATGATGTTGTCGGAGATGCACTCATGATTGTACAAGAGGGAAATCTAGCACATACTAAATTTCCCCCATGGTGGGATGATTTTGTCCGAGATGATCTTGTGCTTGTGCAAAAGGGAAATCTCTCACGAGCCAACTTTCCCCCACAGTGGGATGATTTTGTTCAAGATGAGCTCATGCTTGTGTAAGAGGGAAATCTAGCACATGTTAGCTTCCACCCACGTTGGTATGATGTTGTCTAAGTTGAGCTCATGTTTGTGCAAGCGGGAAAGATAGCATGCCCACGATGGGATGATGTTGTCTGAGATCATCTCATGCTTGTGCAAGAGGGAAAGCTAGCATGCACTAGATTTCCCCCAAAGTGGGATGATGTTGCCCGATATGCACTCATGCTTGTACAAGAGGGAAAAATAGCATGCTTTCCCCCACGGTCCAATGATGTTGTCTAAGATGAGCTTGTTCTTGTGCAAGAGGATAAAGGTAGTACACGCTAGATTTTCCCATTGTGTGATGATGTTTTCTTAGATGAGCTTGTGCTTTCCCAAAAGGGAAAGATAACATGTGCTTGTCCAAGAGGGAAAGCTAGCACCCTTTAGCATTCCCCAACGATGCGATGATGTCATTCGAGATGAGCTCATGCTTGTGCAAGAGGGAAAGATAAGACACACTAGCTTTCCCCTATGGTGGGATGATGTTGTCAGAGATGAGTTTGTGCTTGTGAAAGAGGGAAAGCTAGCACGCACTAGCTTTCCCCACGATGGAATGATGTTTTCTGATATTAGCTCGTGCTTTTGAAAGAGGTATCTTTACCCCATAGTGGGATGATGTTGTTCGATATGAGATAGTTCTTATGTAAGAGGGAAATATAGCACACACTAGCTTTCCCCCAGGGTGGGATGATGTTGTCTGAGATGAGCTCATGCTTTTGCAAGAGGGACAACTAGCACGAGCTAGCTTTCCCCCACGGTGGGATGATGATGTAGGACATGAGATTGTGCTTGTGCAAGATAGAAAGATAGCATACACTAGATTTCCCCCACGATGGCATAATGTTGTTTGATATGAGCTCGTGCTTGTGCAAAAGGGAAAACTAGCACATGCTAGCTTTTCCCCACGATGGGATGACGTTGTCAGAGATGAGCTCTTGCTTGTGCAAGAGGGAAAGATAGCACACACTCTCTTTCCCCCATGGTGTGATGATTCTATCTGAGATGAGCTCCTTCTTGTGCAAGAGGGAAAGGCAACACGTGCTAACTTTCCTGCACGATGGGATGATGCTATCTAAGATGAGCTCGTTCTTGTGCAATAGGTAAATCTAACACACGCTAGCTTTCGCCCATGGTGGGATGATTTTTTCCGAGATAATCTCATGCTTGTGTAAGAGGGAAATATATCATGCACTATATTTCCCCCACAGTAGGATGATGCTATCCCAGATGAGCTCATTCTTGTGCTTGTGCAAGAGGGAAGCTAGCACACACTAGCTTTCCCCCATGGTGGGATGATTTTGTCAGAGATGAGATCGTCCTTGTACAAGAGGGAAATATAGAACATGTTATATTTCCCCCACAATGGGATGATGTTGTCTAAGATGAGCTTGTGCTTGTGCAAGAGGGAAATCTAGCACAATCTATATTTCCCACATAGTGAGATAATGTTGTCCAGTGGGATGATGTCCAAGATGAGATCGTGCTTGTGCAAGAGGGAAAGATAGCACATGCTATATTTTCCCCACAGTGGGATGTTGTTGTCTGAGAGGAGCTCATTCTTGTGCAAGAGGGAAAGAACACACACTATCTTTCCCCCATGGTGGGATGATGTTGTCCAAGATGAGTTTGTTCTTGTGCAAGAGGGAAAGTTAGCACACACTAGTGTTTCCCCACGGTGGGATGTTGTTATTCGATATGAGCTCGTGCTTGTGCAAGAGGGAAATCTAGCATGCTCTAGATTTCCCCTACAGTGGAATGATGTTGTCCAAGATGAGCTCGTTCTTGTGCAAGAGGGAAATATAGCAAGCGTTAGCTTTCCCCCATGGTGGGATGATGTTGTCTGATATGAGCTCATGCTTGGGAAAGAGGGAAAGATAACACAAGCTAGATTTACTTCACAGTGGGATGATGTTGTCCCATATGAGCTCGTGCTTGTGTAATAGGGAAAGCTATCATTCGCTAGCTTTCCCCCATGGTGAGACGATGTTGTCTGATATGAGCTTCTTCTTTTGTAAGAGGAAAGGCTAGCATGTGCTAGCTTTCCCCCACCTTCAAATGATATTGTCTGAGATGAGCTCATGGCTGTGTAAGAGGGAAATCTAGCACATGCTATCTTTCACCGACACTAGGATGATGTTGTCTTAGATGAGCTCATGCTTTTTCAAGAGGGAAAGGTAGCATTCCCACGGTGGGATGATGTTGTCTGATATGACCTCATGCTTGTGGAAGATTGAAAGATAGCATGATATCTTTCCCTGATGATGGGATGATGTTGTCCGAGATGAAATCGTGCTTGTGCAAGAGGGAAAGATAACAAGTTCTAGCTTTCTCTCATGGTGGGATGATGTTTTCCTAGATGAGATCATGCTTGTGTAAGATGGAAAGTTATCATACACTAGCTTTTCCCTAGGGTGGGATGATTGCGTCTGATATGAGCTCGAGCTTGTGCAAGACAGAAAACTACCATGCGCTACATTTCTCCCACAACAGGATGATGTTGTCTGAGATGAGGTCATGCTTTTGCAAGAGGGAAAGATAGCATGGGAAAACTAGCTTTCTCCCATGGTGGGATGATGTTGTCTCAGATGAGCTCATTCTTGTGTAAGAAGGAAATCTAACATGCGCTAACTCTCTGTCACACACCCACTACGACATAATAAATTTTTTGTCTCTTCTTGAGGGACAGAATCCCCGAAATCCTATGGGGCTTAGCACAGGCTAGCTTTTCCCTTCCCACCTCCTGGTGATCGTTGATCATGATCACAAGACAAACAACTAGGCACCTTTTCACATTTCATGATTTAGCAGTATAAGCGAGTCGATTCTTTCGACTCTTCAAACCTTGAAATGTCGAAATGTCGAACCCCAAAAGGGCTAGTGAGTGACAAGATCCCTACTTGGGTCTTATCCATGTGACCCTGTTCAGTGACCACACGCTAAATCGACAAAGAACTTACTAGCTTTTCACGATGCGATGTCTCTTCCTCTCCCTTTCAAATCCACGAAACATTGTAATCTCCAAAGTTCCCCTCCAAAGGGAGATCAATGGATATAAGCCTCCCCTGATCCAACGGTCCTAGCGATATCAGGATTTCAGAAATTGGGAATTTGAAATGCAAGAGAATCAAGTCTTTTGAATCTTCAAACCCCGAAACTTGATACTCAAGTTCTTGTATGAGATCCAACGACTCTCGATGTCTTGGATCCAACATTTCAGATCTTTTTAGAGTTTCATGAACTGGGAGTTCACGATGCAACAATTCCAAAACTCTTGTCACTCCAATCCCTGAATCCCGATACAGGGGTTTGTGTAGGAGATCAATGATCCTCGAGGATTTAGATCCAACGGTCCATAGAATTTCGGAGCTTTCCCTGAACTCTGACTGCTCACCATGTGTCTCCTCTGATCGACGATCTAGATCCTTTTGGGACTCCTCCTTTCTACCACAGAGCGCATCGGGGTTTTGGGTACCGGGATTTCGCGACTTGTGAAGACAAGCGTTCTTGCCCTTTGGTTTCCGAGGTGTCGAAACGTTGAAATGCCAACCCACAACCACGTGTCCCTCTAATGGATGGCAGCGACCTTTACCCCCGATCAACCATTATGATATTTTCAGGATGATCAATGGTCATGATCAAATCCTGGCTTTCTCAAACTTATTCACACTTAAACTGATTCGGGGTTTCATTTACCGAGATTTCACGGCTTGCAAAGACAAGGGTTCTTTCCCTTTGGTCTCTTGAGTGCGAAAACGCTGACCGGTAGCCATGTGTCCTCTACAAATGGATGGTCTAGGTAAATTCCATGGATCTTGGGATCTATGGTCCCGATTCTTCTGCTACTCACGAAGATAAAAGAAATAGGTTGAGGCATTTAACGCCCTCATTTCTTCCTCCAATCTAACGGTTGTGACTGACCGCAAATCTTCGAATAGAATCTCGTTCGTTGTGCGATTCTTATCCACACTTTAAACTATTTTGGGGTTTCGGTTGTCGGGACTCACGAGTACAAGAAAACTTGCACCTAGATACTCCAAGTTTCGAAACTACGAAAACTCTTAAATTACCCCATGCTAATAATTTGGGATTTCGCAAGTCAGGGTTTCGGGACTTGCAAGTGCAAGGGAACTCACCCTTGGGTACTCTGCGTACCTAAATGCCGAAATGTTGGAATCTACAAGGACCATTCTTCCTCGCACAGGATGGCTAATACTTGCACCACCAAATCCTCTTTCAGGTTCTTGTTAAGCTTTCCAGAGAGGGTATCTCTATGGGGAGATATATTCCGAGTATTCTTGGAGATGATTAAGGGCATAGATTTCGCGAAAGCAGAATTGAAGTCTAAACTAATTCAATATGAATATATATATATATATATATATATATATATATATATATATATATATATATATATATATATATATATA
>CBVK0100462688.1:0-12104 GCA_900067695.1 Picea abies
GTGCATTAGGGCGACAACAACGACCAAATTGATTGCGTTGAACAGTGACTAAATAAATGATGGATATGAGTTGATTTTCAACATTGTATGCATGTTCCTGTTGGTTTTAAGGGATTAAGCATTGAAGTTAATGTTATGGTCGTGGCTCAAAGGATATTGTGGTGTCTTATAGTGATTGCAATGATGTTCATTATGACTGTCATATAATGATTATGTGGATACAATGGCTGTTGTGATTAAACAATTCTGGGCATATAGATTATTGTATAAAATAATTTGGAAGCCAGCAAGCAAATTTGTCAAAGAAAGTACCAGTTAGAATTATTTTTTGAAAAAGGAACATTGTTAAACTTTGAAGGTCTGGGCAGAGATATGTTTTGACTACACGTGTTGATTTATTTTCAATTGAACAATATCCATATCAATTCCCTGTCATTCTATCATTTTTTGCTCATTACATTCCCCTCATAATCCCGATTTAACTTATTGCATCCCTGTTCTGTGAAATAAATTTAAAAGGAAAAGTCTGTGTAAAAGCGACATAGCAAGGGTTGGTCACTGATATTTTGATATTTTATTATACAATTAATTGTTTGATTAATTGTTGAACAGTATTCGTGTATTAATCCCCTATCATTCTACCACTTTTCGCTAATTACACTCCCTCCATATTTCCCATGAACCCTATCACCCCCTGTTCACTTGGCAATTAATGAATGGTTGTTATGGATGGATTTGCATGTATCTCGTGTCAGTTTTTGAGCCAATTTTTTATTCATGTAAGCAAAGTGTCATGTATGGTTTATTAAGAGCTTCATTACTCACGAACTGTTGCTACAAGATGAGCTTTTTCAGTAGGGGCAGCAATGGCAGAAATAACAGAGGTAGGGGAAATTGGAATAGAGGCCATAGGAGGCCTAGATTTTCTATCCATTTTGACATTGATCCTCAAGAATTGAACCAGTTGTTCCAAGCTGGGTTCTTTAATTGGATTGGTCATGGAATGGTGCACCCTCGACCAGAAAGACCCCATTTCCAGCCTCCTAAGAACATCCCTGGCATTCCTCCACATGTATCCTTGCAACCAGATGTCCCCACAAATGATGGATGGAAAGAGATCATCAACCCACCTGTCTCTCACCATCGTGGTTGGCCCACTATGTCATTGCCTTTGCCACCACCTCTCAATCCCAATGTTCAGATTTCCCATGTTGTTTCGCCAGTTCAATCTTCACATGCTAGTAAGAGACTAAAAAATGATATTCACCAACCTATGCAAGATAAAGGAAAAGTAGTTGCCTCGCTTTCTTCTCTCTCCGATGATTCCTCAAAATTTGTGTCTTCCCACATGCATTTGAAGGATGATTGTTCCCATGTGATCAGCGAGATACAACCCCAAGGGTCTAATCAACCACGGGCTACTTTCGAGAAATCTAAGGGAAACAGCAGTGAAAAAAGAAAAATTGCCTCACAAAGTGGCAAATATGGTTTTTAGATTATGTGTTTTTATGATTTCAGTTGATGAAGACAGTGCTTAGTGGGTTTAAGTATTTTTGGACGACAAGCTCTGTTCTGATATTTTGTGGATAATGTGGACATATATATTTTTTTTTGGATATGATATAAATTATTTTTGATATTTAAATATCCAGTTTGAAAGATATTTAAGGGAGCTACAAGGGTGGCATATAGTCAAAATGATTATCTTTTTTGTGTTATATTTTATGATTTGACGGGAGTCACAAGGGGTCCCACCTACCTAGTTATTATTAATTAAAGACCCTTAACTATATTATTATTATTTATTACTCCTAAATTAATTAGTTAAGTTAAATCAACTTAACTAAAAAAAGTAGTTCAACTACTTCAACTTGTTTGGAAAGAATAAAAGTTGAATGAGAAGAAGAGACAAGGGAAAATAGAAAGAGAAAGCAAGACTAAGGGTCTTATTGTAGACAGCAAGGTTCAAGATTGAACCACATTTTTCAGACGCTTGTTTTAGAGGTGTTGATCCATCCTTGATAGTCTGTGTATTCTTGTCTGTTTGTGAATTAAGTTTCATGGTTGATAAAGGATATCTTGCAGAGTCAAATTGGCAGCATATTGTGGCAAGTTGATCTAGATTATTAATTTCAGTTTTACTTTGTTGTCGGAGTCTTTTTGTATGGTGTTCATCGAAGATCTCTAAATTAGACTTTGGTCCATGCCCTTGGGGTTTTGTAAAGAGAAGACATCTTTGATATCTCAGAGTGAAATAAAAATCAGATTGTTATTTTGTCTCATATATGTGTATTTGTGACTTGGTCATATTTCGTTTTTGATCTCTATGTTTACTTAATCGAAAATCTGTGTATATTCCAGAAGTTGTTTTATTTCTGCACATACTTACTTTTTTAGGCTATAAACCCCCGGGTGACATTCCAACTATCTTGTCCTAGCCAAGCAAGATCTGAAAATGATTAAGGTAATTCATACCTTTTCCTCAACACTCTTTGTACACAATCCCGGATGAAGTGATACCTGATATCGATGTGCTTGCTACTATAATGAAACACCGGATTTTCAGAGAGCTTGATGCAACTCTAGTTGTCATAGTGAATCACAATAGCTTCTAACTCCTGCCTGAACAAGCCCAAAAGTAACTTCCTCAACCACAGTGCCTCACATGCTGCCAATTTGGTTGCCATGTACTCTGCCTCGGCAAAGCTCAATGCCATTGATTTCTGCTTCCTGTTGAACCAAGAAATAATGCCCGATCCAATGTTGAAGCAACAACCTGAAGTACTCTTTTTGTCCTTTGCACATCCTGCCCAATCAGCATCTGTAAAACCTACTAATGTCACTCCACCACTACGCTCATACAATAACCCATACTCCATTGTCCCTCTAAGATAGCGAAGCACATGCTTCGCATCAATCCAATGTACTCTTCGAGGGTCCACCATGAATTGACTCAAAGAGTTTATTGCAAAGATGATATCTGGTCGAGTATTGACCAAATACATGAGCGATCCAATCAAATGAAGATAGACAGTGGGGTCTACTATCTTCGAATCTATCTGATGCATCGATCTTCCTCCAGTTTGTAACCAGAGGTGTGGACATGGGCCTACAGTCCATCATCATGAACCTGCGCAAAATCTCTACTGCATACTTCCCCTATCCTAGGAAGAAGCGCCCATCCATCTACAAAACCTCCAACCCTAGAAAATAGTGCATCAACCCAAGGTCTTTCGTTTCAAATTTTGTTGCAAGGTTGACCTTGCAATCTGCTATTAGCTGCTCATCTCCAGTGAGAAATAGGTCATCTACATAAAGTACCAATATTAGAGGCTCCTTCCCTGCAAGAAAATATAGGTTTGGATCTACCTCACTCCACTGGAAGCCCATCTCCCTCAAGTAGTTGTCAATCCTCGAGTACCATGCTCGAGGTGCATGCTTGAGCCCATACAAGGCTCTCCTCAGTCTGCACACATGCGTCTCTCTGCTGCCAACCTCAAATCCCTCAGGTTGCTCCACATATACCTCCTCCTCAACTACTCCATTGAGGAAGGTGGTCTTCACATCCATCTAATGAACGCTCTAGCTCTTTTCTGTTGCCAATGAAATGACTGCACAAATTGAAGAATACCTGGCCACAGGAGCGAAAGTCTCCTCATAGTCAACTCCCTCTCGCTATGAAAACCCCTTGGCCACGAAGCGGACTTTGTACTTGTCCACGCTTCCATTTGTTCCATGCTTAACTTTGTAGATCCACTTGGATCCAACCACCTTTTTATCCCCTGGCCTCGGAACTACCTCCCATACATCATTTTTCATAATGGAGGCATATTCCTCCATCATGGCCTCCTGGCACACCTTATGCTGTGCAGCACTCTCATAACTAGAAGGCTCAGCATCAATGAGTTGAGTCAACAATGCCATATATTCAAGTCTCTCTGGTGGTTTGCTGCGTCTGAAGTCCCTCTTTGGAAGCCCTGCCAACCTAGAATCACTGACTGTGGACTTGTACCACTTAGGTCGTGGCCTAGTAATCTGCTCTTGGGGAGCTGCATCATGGTGCTCCTCCTCATCATCAACTTGCTCTTGATGAACCTGTCCAACAGTCTCCCTCTGAACACCTGCATCTTGTGTCTGTTCCTATGATCCTATCTTCTGACTCTGTGCCTCTTGCTCCTGGACTCCTATACTCTGTCCCTGTTGGTTCTCTACACTTGCTGGCAAATCCTTAGATCTCCTCAATGCACATTCCTCCTTGAACTGCACATCTCTACACACAACAACCTTCCTACGTGCAGTTACATAGATCATGTAGGCTTTGGAAGCCTCACTATAACCAACAAGTAACCCCTTCACCGTTGTAGGGTCCAGCTTTGTCCTCTTCTCTAAAGGGACATGACAGTAACATGCACTGCCCCAAATGCGAATATGACTCACATCTGGCCTTATACCTGAAAATGTCTCCTCAGGTGTTCACTTCCCCAAAAATGTGTGGGGACTCCTATTCTGCAAATATATTGTAGCACTGCTCGCCTCTACCCATAAGAACAATGGCAGTCCCTGATCATGAATCATTGCTCGTGCTGCTCCAACCACAGTCATGTTCTTTCTCTCAGCCACTCCATTCTGTTGAGGATTGTAAGGAACTATGAGTTCCTTTGTAATCCATGTTGTTGTGCAATAATCCTCGAACTCCTTGGAGGTGTACTCTCCTCCATTATCTGATCTTAAGACCCGAATCTTCCTCCCAGTCTGGTTTTCCACCAGAGCTCTAAACTCCTAAAACCTCCCAAAGACCTCATCCTTGGTTTTTAGAAAATAAACCCAGGTCTTCCTAGAGTAGTCATCAATAAACAAGACAAAGTATCTGCAGCCACTTACTGACTCCACACTCATCGGCCCACATACATCTAAGTGTATCAGATCCAGTACTCCCATGGACCTGTGCTAGCTAGATGGAAAGGGTTTTCGAGCATACTTGCCCAACGCACAACCCTTGCAAGGGTCATACCTCTCAGCTGTAATCTTAGGCAATCCAGTGACTACCTCCTTCAAATGCCCCAAAGCACCAAAATGAATATGTGCCATCCTCCTGTGCCACAACTCACCTATATATGTGGTGAAACTTGCTATTGCTCTCCCTGACTGAACCTGTAACCTGTAGACCTTCTCCTCTCGAACCCCAATCATCCTATCCATCTTTTCACCTGACCCACCCGGTCTGATGAACACCTTTCCTTTATAGAAAGTGTCTCATATCCCTTATCCTCAAGAGTAGAGACTAAGATGAGGTTCTTGGTCAACCCTGGAACATATAAAACATCATTGAAACGCAGTGGTTTCCCAGACTCCCACTGAAATGAGACTGTGCCAACTCCTTGTGCCTTGTAGCGCCTATCATCCCCTAACTCAATGACTAGATTTAGGCCTCCCTCCTGTAGCCTAGTAAACCACTCGTTGCGCTGTATCATATGACAAGATGCACCACTGTCTACAAACCACATGTCTGAAATAGTTGTACTAGACATACAGGCTGTGAAGCAGAAATCCTCCTCAAATGACTTGGCAAACTCATCCACTGCTGCTGAAGTTGCCATCTGTGGCTTCTTCTTTCTCTTTGAACACTGTGATGCAAAGTGACCCATCTTGTGAAACTGGAAGCACTTGACTTTTGAGAAGTCAATGTTTTTCTTTCCACCTTTCCTCTTCTATATGAGTTGAAGATGATGGTCCTGCTTGACCAATCCTAATCTCTTCCTGCACAAAATCATCCCACAGTCGTTGCCAATCAAGGAGCTTCTCTCGAGCTACCACACCACGGACAAAAACGTCCCATGACTTAGTAAAGCCATCTAGTGCAATACGCACCAGCTCATGATCTTCGGTCTTTTCACCGACTGCTACAAGTCCATCCCTAATATGTGTTATCCTGGTAAGATAAGGTATTACACCCTCACCTTTGGCCATCTTGGTCCCATGCAATTGCTTGCGCAAAGCCATCACTCTATTTTCATTTTTGTTTTGGTAGAGGTCACTTAGGGCTTTCCACATATCTTTTGCCTCAGCTTTTCATGAGAGATGTGGGATCACATGGTCCTTTGTCCCATCAAGAATTAGGCTCTTGGCCTTAGCCTCACCTTTCTTCCAGATGACCAATTCAATTGCACCTGTGGGAGTTGTTGCCTTGTCAGTAACATGCTCTGACACATCATTGGCTTCCAATATCATTGTCATCATTTCTTTCCAAGCTGGGTAATTCTGAGCCCCTTGTAACCTGTCTTCCACCCTCAAACTCATGGCCATTTCGTTCAAACCCTTAAGGTCCAAAGCCTTGCTACAGAAATCTTACGACTGCATTGATCTATGCTTAGATCTGTATGATTTACTTCAGATGTGATAAGATGATGTCTCCTTTTGTTGTCCTGCTCTGATACCATGTGAAATTTCTAAGAGCTAGTTCACTTTTCAATTAAATAAATTGATTTTTCTAGGTTTTCTCTTCACAAAAATAATATGCACAGCAAAATAATAACCAGGAATTAAACAGTAAAGAATAACAGCAGTCCCAATCACTTTTACACACTTGTTTTTGGACAATCGTCCCCAGAAAAACCCAAGATGGGAAAACCGATGCAACGGATTTGAGTATTTTATTAATATGCAGGAAAATATAGAGATCTCTTACAATGGCAAATCGACCTCAGCCAATAGCTGATCAATCTCAGCAAACCCTCCTCAACATAATCGTATGGCCTCCCTAAAACTCTTCAATCAACCTCCCAGAATGAAACAAAAGCAAAAATGGTGAGCCTCTGCATATTCCTGCGGCCCTCCTGCGTCACTTTTGCATCACTCTAACTCAACCCTGTCAGATCTGAAGAATGCCTCTGCGATTTGGTGAAGAAATGAGTAGATTCACCTGTCAATGTCTCCTTTATCCCCCTACAAAAACTCTCCCAACAAACCTGCAATTCAATCTCTCTCAAAAATCAAATCCTCTTGCTCAAGTGCGCACCCCAGCCAAGTCGATCTGCTAATATACCTAGTTGAGTGAGTGAAACCCTAATCTCCAAAGTGATAGAGGGTTGGGAGCTTCTCTCTCCATCAAGATGAGATCAATGGTCAAGATTAAAAGACCACAACTTAAATTATTTTTCACTTTAACCTTAGAAAAAGCACCCAATAAAGTCAACTGAAGATTATAACACATCAACAGTTATTTTCCTAAGTTAGACTTAGGAAATCATTTAATTAATCAACTCAGCCTAAGTTTCATTGTCCTCCATCATCCTAGGACGTTGTAATGATGATGGAAGACCTTCGTTGCTACAATCTCAACAGATTTATAGATCTATAAAAATCTTCTAAAATCAACTTCCCTTCATAGTTAGAGCTTTGATATCATGTTAATTTTCTAATCCCATCCCTAAAGAAATTATTTCCTAGTGATTTCCTTACTGAAACAATTAATTGCAACTCATTGAATAATTTACACTTATTGAAATGATTAACATGAATTAAGTAGACAAAGCAAAATGGAAACCAATCTCATAATGACACATGCACACAACAATTTTTTTCTCTTCAAATATTCTTATCATTAAATAATGTCCAAGCATACAAGGGCTCCCTTACTACAAAAAATGGCCCAATGAAGAAAATACAACAAACAACAAACCTAACAAATTTACCCTCTAAGAAACCCTGTGTCTGCAAATCTGCCCCAGAAACCCCTCTGGTTGCTCGTGACAATGAAGCAAATCACCAAAGTGACAGTGGGTGATTTGCTTGATAGTACTCTTAGGCTCTCCCGCTAAGGTTGGGACCTTTCCTTCTAGGGTAGAGTTTGGGCGGTAACAAGAGGGATGTAGTATTTGATTAAGTCCTTTCTCACGGTCTATCGAGATCTTTCTCACTACTTTCTATAAATGTTTTGAAGACAATTTCAATGGATCTCTCTCCTCCACACTCTGATGATTATTCTCCTTCTGAGTATTTCCTCAAGCACCCTTTCTATCAGATGAACATTGATAGTGATACTCTTATTAACTCATATGAAATCTCTTCTTTTATATGGAGGATAGTTTATAGCTATTGGATTATACGGACAATACATTATCTGAAGACTTAATATTTGTACAATCTTCGAATCTCCTATCTCTTTTGAAGGTTGCATGAGGATGAGGTGGCGTCTGAGGGGGTTAGAGTTTGTGGTCTAGAGGACGGCAAGTCAGATTCGCCAAGAGAACGTACTAGATCTGGATCTAGTCTGGATAAAGAACAAGCACGACGAAGTTAAGGTAAACATTGGAAACAATACTCCTAGGCTCCATGAGGATGAGGTGGATTCTGAGAGGGTTAGAGTTTGTGGTCTAGAGGACGGCAAGTCAGATTCGCCAAGAGAACGTACTAGATCTGGATCTAGTCTGGATAAAGAACAAGCGCGACGTAGTTAAGGTAAACATTGGAAACAATAGTCTTCTAACTTCATCAACATGGGTGCAGATAGAGGGTTTTGGTACAGGTGTAAAGGAGGTGGGAGAGTTTTACGACCTGATACTAAAGGTTTGCAACTTTGTATCGAAATTGGGAGGAGTTGGGTTTATCAATGATTTTCTTGGCCAGGGTCTCTAGCAAGGTGGCCTCCCTTTGAACCACGGATTAGGTCTAGCGGAGAGGAAGTGGAAGGTGGTAAAAAGTCATGGTGGAGGGGTCTCTCTAGTTATTGGTGAAGGTCTATAAGTGGATAAAATTTTGGACTTGTCGAGAAAACCCTAGTGGGTAAATTTCTTAGCAGAAGGATCGGCATGGAGCAACTCTGGAAATGGATCCTGGAGTATTGGTACCTGGTTCTTTGTTATGGGCCAACTTATCACTTATTATCTAGAGGCTGGTTAGGTTTCATCTTCTGCTATATTGAAGATGTTAATAATATTCTGAAGAGGTCAAGGTTTTGTGATAATGCCTTACACTCCTTGAAGCTATGGACTACATTATTTGACCCTAAGAATGATTTCAGTAGTAGTACTCCTGTATGGGTTAAAATGCCTAATTTTTTGATGGAGTTCTGGTCCGAGTCAACGATTCATGCTATTAGGGATTTGTTGGGGAAAAAGGTTCTAGTGGATGACAGTTTTATGAAGTTTGTGTCCCGCTCCGTAGTAAGGGTGCTAGTGTAGAGAAAAGGACTTTTCAAATCCTTTAATTTGGTTTGGGAAGGGAAGAGACATACATAGTACTTGACTATCAGAATATTCCATTCAGGTGTGCACAATGTCATGAGCTCGATCACATGCATATGCGTTGAGAGAAGGTTTTGGTTAGAAAAGTATGCAAGAAGAAGGATGGGGCTACCAATGATTTCATGGATAATGTTCCTTCTGATGTGGCTCCCTCACAGTCGACAAGGAAGCTTGTCGTTGATTCTGATACGATTTTTTGTCCGACAAAAGGGGGCCAAGCAGAGGCAACATTGCAACACCTGGGCACATTGTAATAGGATAGTTGTCAATATTTCTTATAGAAGGTTTGAGGCCTAGATTTAGTAAGGATCCGCGTAGTGAGGACGTGCTATCAACAATTGGAGTATATACCCCTTCCTTTATTAGTTTAGAGCATAGTTTTAAAAATCGGAACCAGCACCGGAACCAGTCGAGGGTCCAACCTGAATCGAAACTAGAACCGGTAATGAACCAGTTGAACCGGTTTCAATGAACCGGTTTTTTAAAAAATACATAAAATATTTAAATTTCAACTAAAAATATATATTTTTAAGATTTTAAATCATGTTTCCAAAGCATTAGAGACAACTAGAGACAACATATCCAAAGTATGCTCATGAATATATCAAAATGGCAACAAGTGCAATAGGAAGTTCAGAACATAAATACATAATCAAGGAGGCTCTAAATGGCCTCGGCCCTCTATAGATTGTTATCCCCTACCCTAGGGATAACTAAGGAGATCACATCTTGAGGCCCACGGGTCCTAGACATGGAGTACCGAGAGTCGAACGACTTAAGCATGGCCCCGGAGGGCCCCTCTTTTCTTCAGTTTAGTCCATTTATCAACAACAGCAATATCCATCCCACCAGCCTGGTCCTAAAGTAGTAGTAAGTCTTGCTCCATGACGTAATGAGTCTAGGTATCATTGTATGTGTCACTCTGATTTTTGAAGCACTTGAATATGTTGCATTAAATCCTTCTTCATTTCATGATGTTTGCTTGGAAATTATGCTCTTTGCCTCGTTCATACCTAGAAGGGTGACATGGTGCCCTAGTAAGTTGATCTCCCTTTAGGATAGATTGCCACTGGGTGGGTCTGTGAAAGGTCATCGTCCTTTCCCTCCATACTTACCACTTTCCATCTTTATCCCTCTCATCTCCCCTACCTTTGTTTGGGCATTGGGATTGGCTACACTAGGAAGGGTTGTACCTTACCTCGTGGGAAGAAGGGGCTAAAGGCCCAGAGGGTAAAAGTAGCTGGCAAGAGTTAAAAGCCAATATTGAAACCTTTGAGATGCTTCGCCCAGGGATCCCCGAGAAAGCAATGAAAAGATTCTCAGTAAGGAAAAGGGACCCATAAGATACATAAACACTCAAGGTACTAGTTGATGGATAGGAGATCTCATCACGAGCCGGCCTATTATGACCATGGGCATGTAGCGGTATGACACTACCACCTCTCTGGTCACCAAACCAAGGTAGTGGCTCTTGGTGGCATAGCCAAGAGAAAGGGGGTCTCATCACGAGCCAACCTTCTCATCCCCGTGAAATGTTTGTGGATAACGCTGTCACCTCTGGTCATCAAGCCAAGACAGTGGCCCTCAACTATTCCCTTGAAGCACAAAAGAAAAAGATCAAAAGCAATAAAGCTAAGAGTAAAAGGCAATGAATGGGCTAGGAAACAATAGCATTTATGACAAGGTGCAGCTCGCCCTCTACAAAGGCACCCACAAGTAAGATTTTACATTTCCCTGTTATCACATGCACCCTATGCCCAAACACTTACCCCATACCACCTCATACACTTACATGATCTGGACTATATCCCACCTGCGAAACACCCCAAACTTAAGAGAGGTTATCCCAATAGGACACCCTAAGACCTTCTCCAAACCTAACTTGTCAAATTGCATAACGTCTTTGAGCATTTGTCTGGGTTAAAGGGGGGTTTGATGCACATGTTTGGTAAATTTAATTATTGGATCTAATTTACATGTTATGATCCCTGTGACTTATGAACCCCTGGAGGGCGTACTTGTTGTTGCTGAAGGACTTTGCCCGGTGGACAGGTACACATGAGGGAATGATTAGCTCGGACCTTCATGGGGGGTTTAAAGCCCACAGATGGATGTTGTAACCCCAGCTAGGGGTAAGAAGACATTGAAGATTTGCACCAGGAAGAAAGAAGGACGTTGCCTTTGGAGGCAGCTTGGCAGACCTAGACCCAGGGGGATCTTGTTCTTCCACATGGACATTGGCCCTTGAAGGCCCAGGACATCACCATCATGACTCTGGACGTCATCCAGAGCTGGGGTTTTCGTTTTGGATGCATTTATGAGCCTAGTGGCATGTGTGGGCTTCATCTGGGGCCTTTGGAGGCCAAGCGCCCTACCTTTTAGGATCAATGTTCCACCTTAGGGCTTCAACATAGAAGGGAATGGCGTCACCCTTGGAGGTGTCTTTAGATAATAATTAATTTTATTTATGACAAATTTGAATTTATTTGTAAATTGGCCAGGTCGGCCTTATTTTGACCTGAAATTAATTAAAGGTCAAAGATTTTGTATAAATAAACATAAAGTACATTCATTTTTACATCACAACTCCTCACACAAGAGGAGAGGTCTGAAATTTGCGCCCTAGAAAGGGCTATTGGCTGAAATTGTGAGGCGCACTCTTGTATAAGGCTAATTTTTGCAAGTTGGATCAATCTTGGAAGCTTTTATGGTAATCTTGCATAGTATTTTCATGATTATTCTTGGTGCAAGTAAGTAAAATCTGCATTTTTGTCATCTATTGAATGGTTTATGTATGGTTTTATTTGTTCATACAAGATTATGAAATTGCATGGTATATTTAATGCTTGAAGTAAGGAACTT
>CBVK0100462689.1:0-12104 GCA_900067695.1 Picea abies
TAGCCTCCAAGAGAAGAAGTTGTCTAGAAGAAATAATAATATACTGAACAGAAAGATACCCAGAATAATAAGTTGGCCCAGGTAGTTAGCCAGGAATACTATAAATACAGGGCACCAGTCTCTCATTTGTCACTGTCTCAGAATTGTAGAGCAACAACAGGTGCGCACTGTAGTGCCTAGTCTTGTGCGTAGTTTTGAGGAGAGCTGCCGGTGCATCTGCTGTAGCTATCAGTTACATTTTGGCTTGGACTATCTCTTGGCTAGGGTTTGGAACATCTGATCAGTCTTTGTTGATGAGCTATCCTTGGGGAAAGGTGCGCTACCCTTTGTTTGGCTATCTAGCCTAAGGTTTGCTTCCAGAGTGATTCTCTGTCAAGGTTAAGGTGCTCAAAGGGTGGCTTTGACCTATGGTTGGGTGACAAGGGTATTGTCAATGGTAAAATGAGCACAAATATTTCATATTCTAACAGTACAGAAAAACAACGCGCGATGAGGATTACGTAAACCCAATTGCAGATGGGGTACTCAGTTGGCGGAGCATTACTTCATGTGCAATAGACTCAGATGTGCAGTAAGATGGGTAGGCACATAAATCAGAGAACCACCCAGTTTCCAGGGACTAAATGATTTGGAAACATTCTTGACACAATACAAAGATGAAGTATTATAAAATAAACGACTGTCAGCACTTGACTTAGCACTCAAGGCCACACCCACAAGATGGTGGGGCACACATAAAGAGACCATCACATACTGATATCAATGTAAGCACTTACTATGCATATAGTTCAGCGTAGAACACAAATACAACAAACGAAAACAATACCAAGGACAAGAGGCACCAGCGGAACACTTGGCAAAGTGAAAAACACTGTGGAAAATGGCACCACCAGAGGAATGACCTCATCACTTCATACATACTTTAGAGGGCATACCAACGAACTGATACACAGACCAGGAATTGTGCAAAGGAACTACAATGTGGAGGACATTGCAACGGAAATTCAAAATCACCTTCTCATTCGAGCATGAGAACCCCAACATAGATGCAACTCTCAAACGAATCAGAGGAGTAATATTCATTGAAGAACCGAAAATAGAATTTATCAAAGAAGAGAAACAACAAAATAAACAGACAGTCAAGGAACTACTGTCATGTTACCATGTACAAGAGGAAGCACCAGAGGAAGATGATCCACGTGATATTCAGATCAAAGAAATAGAAGGTGAAAGAGATGTGGAAGGACCACCCATAGAATCAGAAGTCATTTCCGCGCCAATCAAGGTAAAGAAATTTAACATCGGGACAACTGAGCAACCCAAAATGGCCAGCATTGGAAACTACTAGGATGAGAAAACAATAAAAAGCATCACAAAATTGTTGCGCGAATATAGCAACCCTTTTCCCACAACATTTACATAGATGAAGGGTATAGAAAGAGAACTGGGAGAGATGAAGATACCACTCAGACCTGAAGCGAGACCTATGAGACAATGAACCTATAGATTGAACCCCATATATAAACAGAAAGTTAAAGATGAGATCGATCGGATGCTTGAAGCTGACATCATTGAACTAGTTGAAGAATAAAAATGGATAACCCCGATGGTAGTACAAGACAAGAAACAAGGAAGAGGGATCAGGATATGCGTCAACTTGAGGAAGTTGAATGATGCATGACTACACGACCCATTCCTTACACTGTTCACAGATGAAGTGTTAGAGAATGTGGGGGGACATGAAGCTTACTCATTCACTGATGGATTCTCAGGCTACCATCAGATTAAGATAACACAGGAGGACAAACACAAGACCATGTTTACGATAGAATGGGGATCTTATCAGTACATAGTCATTCTGTTCGGACTGAAGAATGGACCCACAATATTTTCTAGAGTGTTTAGCGCAACATTCAAGGAGTTCAGCCATTAGTTTCTCGAGGTATACCTGGATGACTGGACAATTTACAGTCTGCTGAAAAACCATGTGGAAGTGTTACGACTAATGTTAGAACGATGCATACAGTGCCAGATATCACTAAATATCAAGAAATTTGGAACACTGCTAGGGATACTATTGGGCCATATAGTATGCAAGCAAGGTTTGTTAGTGGACCCGACCAAGATCGCCATCATTGTTAACTTACCAGCACCAAAAATAGTCTGACAGCTAAGAGAAGCCATAGGAAACACCATATACTACAGGAAATTCATCAAAGGATATGTGTAGATCACAATACCAATGGAAAAACTATTAAGGAAGGATACCAAATACCAATGGAATGACGAGTGTCAACACGGTCTGGATACCCTGAAGGAAAATATGGTTACTGCATCGATATTAGTATTTCCAGACTAGGAAAAGAAATTCCATGTGCATGTAGATGCATCAACGCTAGCTCTGGGAGCTATCTTAGCGCAACCAGGAGAAAGAGACTTGGATCACCTGATAACGTTCGCAAGAAGAAAACTATCAGACTCAGAACAAAATTATAACACGACAGAAAGAGAAGGCCTAGCCATGGTCTATGAACTGCAGAAGTTCAGACATTACCTATTGGGGAAACAATTTAAGATGTTTACAGATCACTCAACCCTAAAATACCTAGTCAACAAGCCAGTGTTGGGGGGGAGAATTTGTCGATGGTTATTACTATTCCAAGAATTTGACTTTGAAGAAATAGTTAAGCCAGGAAAATTTAATGTAGGACCTGACCACCTATCAAGGATCACAAATGGAGAAGAACCTATGAGTTTAGAATAAAACTTTCTAAACACACAACTATTCTCAGTACATATTGCTGATGACTACTTCATAGAGATCATCCAGTACTTGAGCACATGTACTACGCTGTAAGAATATACCACCGCTCAGAAGAAGAACCTGGTAGTTGGCACGACCGACTATCCACTGATCGCATGACATCTATATAATATGGGCACATATACCATTTTACGAAGGTACATGCTGGAGCATGAACGATTTTTTTTTTAACAAAATCCCATGAAGGAATCACAGGAGGAAATTATGAAGGAAAATCTACTGCGCAGAAGGTACTATGCATGGGAATATGGTGGCCAAAAATTCACAAGGACTCAAAAGAGTACCGTTAGAAATGCAATGTCTGTCAAAGGGTAGGCAAACCCAATAGAAGGGAAGAGATTCCACTACGACCACAAGTAACATTACATGCATTTGATAAATGGGCAATAGACTTTTTGGGACCCATTAACCCACCAGCCAAAACAACATGGGCTAGATACATTATTACCACGATGGAATACCTAACAAGATGGGCGGAAGTTGCACCAGTAAAAGACTGTAGTGTAGAGACAGCTGCACACTTCTTGTTTGAACAATTCATCATTGGATTTGGGTGCCCAAGAGTTTTTATGAGCGATCAAGGCACTCACTTCATAAACAACACCATCCACACGGTGCTCGAAGAGTTTGAATTTCATCACCAGAAGAGCACACCATATCACCCACAAGCAAATGGCACAGTAGAAGCCTTCAACAAAATTCTCGAGAACGCACTAACAAAGATCTGTAACGTCAACAGAGATGACTGGGACCTCAAAGTACCAATAGTATTATGGGCATATAGGACTACATCCAAAAAGTCGATAGGGCACACACCATTCAAACTAGTCTATGGCTAAGAAGAAATAATGCCATTAGAATTTTTAGTACCCATCTTACGCGTAGCAACCATCACACAGATGATAGAACGAGGTGCAGTACAAGAAAGACTGAATCAATTATTGTCAATGGAGGAAGACCAAATCTTGGCAGGATTCCATCAACAAGTGCAGAAATCCAGAGACAAATCTTGGCACGATCAACACATCAAGAAGAAGACATTCAAGGAAGGAGATCTAGTATTTCTCTATGAAAACAAGTCGTTTCAACACCTGGGGAAGCTCAGAATGCATTGGTTAGGACCATACAAGGTAAAATCTATCATAGATGGAGGAGATTTACAATTAAGAGATCTAGCAGGCACAAACCTTAGAGGAATGATCAATTGGAGATGACTGAAGTTGTACAAGGAAATTCGACCACCCATTGCGTAGTAAAAAAAAAAAAGAGAACAAAAAGGAAACCAGAATAAAAGTGCGCAGCACGCCAGAGAGAGAAAGGCCACATGACGTTTGAAACATAAATTCAACAAAGGCAAGGGAAATGACTACATACCAAATAAAAATGAGTGGGAAACAGAAATTTGACAAAAGCAGTATGATAGGACAACACTAAGTGGAGTTAAAGCACGACAAGGACTGATGGAACATCACATTAAACACACCAATTGGAGACATAAAAGAAAGCGTAATGGAAAGTAAGAAACCACCACAGATGCATTGAACCCATATTTATGGTGGATTAATCACATCATGGAGGAAGCATCCTCGACAAGCTTCATGACAAGCCCATACAACACGCGAGCACGAGAGCAACTGGTTTATTCATGAAAGGAGAATAGAGAGAGAGAAAAAGAAGCCAGAACAAATAGAGTGAGACCACATAGCTCACCAAAGTCATTCAAACTCAACAAACGTTCGACAACAACCACTATGGCACCACTGAAGCTAGCAGAACCGGGCCAGACAACTAGACCGACTAGGGTTCAAACTAGGTCATGAGGACCGCTGGAGGAAAATGAGCAACAATAGTCAAAGATCGTTGATATCGACAAGATCCCATCCCCAAAGGTGATACCAGTAAACCCTACACCGATACTGGAAGAGATTCAATAGCCAAAAGCAGAGGCCATGAAAGAAGATACACCAGCAGCGGTGCAGGAGCCTCAAAATGAGGAAGTAGAAACCCAACAGGAAGTACAACCAGAAAACAATGAAGCAGCCGTGGAAGTTAATGGAATGACACAAAATATGGAAGCAACATTGCAACCATATGAGTCCCAAGCACCCATCCTAGGTCAACCAACAGAGGAGACCGCTGGAACTACCTCGGCTTAGCCAACATGGCTTGCAGGGGAGCAACCAGGAGTTGTTGGAACTTCTAACCACCACCATAGTAGGAAGACAAAGTTCAGATACCGAGCTCACCTCGCAAGAAACCTGTCGTAGAAATTGTGCTACCACACATACCACATGGAGTGTAGGTAGAACCAGAGCTACTGGGTCACGTCGGGAAGCTCAAGTATTCCGACCATGAGGCCAACGGTCTTTATGCAGACTATAACCATAAACCAACTTGGTGAAATGATCAACCAGCCACACCAGTGGGCAACTGGATTGGATAGAACAAGAATCTTAGGTTTGCTAAAGCTACCACATTTTGGCTGAGGCCAATACGCAACAACATGCATCAAGCAACTGTTAGCAGTCACACATGGAGGGGATATATGGCTAGATAAACCCGTCTCCATAACTGTTGAGATCATCGCGTAGATAATAAGACTACCCATTTAGGGTAAGGAGTGAGGGGCATCATAATCAAACGAATCAACAACGCAGCTAAAAAATTGGGCGCAAAGATACTAGCCTAAAAATTACTGAGAAAATGCCGCAAAGATGAAGTAGCAGCATGAGTCATCGCAGTTGCAGCTCAGTGAAGAGAAGGCACCTTTATGAGCTGGGCACCATATCTATTGAATTTGTTTCAGGTGGACTGGAAGGATGCACAGGACCTAGGCATAAAATTCCATTACTCATGGATGATCACCCTAATATCCTTCATGGGATGGCGGGAACCAGAGTATGCAATTTTTTGCACTAGACCGCAACCAGCGAGAGAAAAATACCTATTACTAAGATCTGGGCCACATGCCAGGCATAAGAGGGAGAATGGAATCATATTTGAAGAATACCTATGGGACATATAGGAAGCCATCAACCGATCATGGAGAATAACACCAGAGGCTGTCGCGCGATATGAAGACATCGCCAATTTCCGGGCCACAAGATAGACAATGTGGATACAACCAAGGCAGGATCCAGATAGATAGTGGCTACCGATGCACTACTGCATCATAGACATGGTCATCAATGAATGGCCTGATGAATGGAGGATCCCAACTATTACCCGGGAAATATCAGAAAGAACAAGAGAAGGAGAGGCAGAACAGGCAGAAACACAACCTTTGAAAATCCAAGTGCCTAAGAAACCACGAACGAGCCCAGGAAAGCCGACTTGGGTAAACGAAGGGTCAAAGCAGATAGGGACCCAAAAGAGGAGGAAAGAGACTACACAACCAACTAATGGACAACCAAAACAAGCTAAGGGAGCGCAAGAGACCGCCTCAAACCCCATCACACATGAACCAGGGGGAAATAAGAGACTAGTCGCACAGGAAGGAGGAACGCGCAAGAAATCAAAGGCACAAAAAACATCTCCAGAGTATACGATCACGAAGGAAGATGGGGAAATGATCGCCAGAATGGTCCAGGACTGTCTAGCGGAATATTTCGATCATGCAACACATCACAGGGATAAACTACAGAAGGAGTTGGTAGAAATGGGACAGTTCCTCAAGAAATTCAGGGAAGCACAGACAACAAGAAACAACAGAGGCACAGAGCCATCGACAATACAGGCCAAAGAAAGAGTGGAGGTAGAAGAAAAAGACATAGTCCACTCCATGCCACATGGAAACGCAACGATTTACATCAAACTGAACATGTTGTGCATGGATGAAATCATGGGGAAGACACCCCTGAAGGATTTGAACCACATCCAATTAGTCTTGAAACAGATGCCATCACGGGCACTACACAAATTACAGGTTAGTGTCGACCACGAGGTACAGATTCATGCACATAAAAACTTAGTCTAGCTACAACGAGCAACGAAGAAGCGCGAGGCGCTGGAAAAAGTCTGTGAGCAGGCCAAGCTTGAAACTCAGGAGGAAAAAGAACGCATAAATGAGCTAGAATGAAGAGTGGGAGGATTTTTTGAGAAACTCCCAATCACCGCGCAAGGAAATGAACTCCCAACAGCAGGAAAGATTGATCAAATTGTGCAGGCAATTGATCAATATCAAAAGGAGATCAAGAATCTCCGTGAACAACTCACACCAACTACTCCACCGACAGTGAAGGAGAAAAGGAAGCAGGAAGCAACAACGCAACTGCAGGAGATGGAACATCAATTTAACATAGCAACCAAACTTCTCGATAAAGAAACACAACTTTGGACAATGTTGGAGGAGGATCCACAAGTCCAACGCTGGGAGAAGGAAGAGGAAAGGATCAATACAACAATCCAAGAACTCAAATAGAGGCAGAAGACCATACCAATCCTAGAACAAGTCAAAGGGATGTAGGATATAAAGAATAAGCAGGCAAAACTTATCACTGCGCAAACACATAAACAAGAGCATCAGGTTGAAATAGATACACTACAGGAACATGTAGTAGAAATACTCGCACAGGTAGAAGGAGCTAAAATACAACTAACAAAAACCCAGACCAAATGTGCAGGATTGCTAAGTGACGAAGTGGTAGTTCAGGTAGTACACAACATCAAGGAGAATACTACACATGCACTGACAAAAGAAACAAATATCAAGGAAAAGTTTCAGACGATCACCAAGGAGATCGAAGAAGGTCAGAAGGATTAGGTGACTCGGGATGAGTCACATGTTAGTTTTGGGGGCTTGTTGGCACCACGACAAAGTGGAAAGGATGATGATCATGGGAAAGAAAGCATGTAGAAATGGAAGTAAAAGCTGGAAGGTAACATAGCACGTGCGCATGCAAGAAAGTGTGCACAAGGAAAATGACAACTGGAGGAAGAACAACACACGTGCATGGGAGGAAGACCTAATGTTAGTAGGGTTAGGGTTTTGGTAATACATTTTAAATGACTGAAGAAACCGATATATATAAATAGAGATACACATGTATCATAGAGAGATGGATTCACTTTTTTATTAGTTTAGTTTTTGTAATGATCTATCGTAGCTATGTACGAGTTGATGCGTTATGTAATATGGTTATGGACCAATTTTGTAAGCTGTTGAGCTAGAAAAGACAAGAGGAGGAAGATTTGAGGATTAGATCACAGGCTGTGGAGCCTTGTGCGATCTAGTTCACCTCATACAGATCTTACCCATCAGAGGGAATTGTAAGCGCGTGGTGCTGGAGATGAAAAAATATCATAATAAAAGAGCCAAGAGCCAAATCTTTGTGGATGTAGCCCAGGAGGGGGTGAACCATGGTAATATCTTTGTAATGTGATGAATGCATGCATCTCTTTGCTTTATTTCAACAGTTCATTGTTATGCTTAATAAATGAGTTAATATATTGTTATGGAATACGATTATGCTGTTTGAGAATTAAACTATGAAACATAAACGTGCACCCGTGAGGAATAAGTAGATTACATTCATAGGTCGCAGTGCATGGCTCAAGTTAATCAACCCCTATCTCATACTCAATCCTAGGCTGTAAACACCTGAGTCTTACAACCACCCATTTAAAGCTATCTCGAGTGAGACTGCGCAGTGCATTTTGTGTGTTGTGTTTCCTTCTGGTTTACCAGGAGGGCCGATAGTTTTAAAGGATTTGTTGGAAACCCAAAAGACATGAACCCTGGGTCAATAACTCATACAGTAAAAGAGATTAGTTAAACCAACAAATATGAATTCTCGAGGAGCAACAGGGAACCCAATCAAATAAATTCCTTTGATACCATAAAACATATATTTATTGTATCTCCTCAAGTGTACCTCAATATCACACCTGAATAGCTTGAGGAAGGAAAAAAGGAAGAAAACAAGAGGGATATGATGGAAATTATAAACAACTTCTATGCCCTAGTCTTGTGTTGTCACCACCCAGGGAAAAGGGGTAATACTGAGGGGCCCTCCCAAGAGTAAAGTTCCACTCCTGACCATACCTAAAATTTCCTTCATGAAGACTTTCACATATCCTAAACTTCATCTATGGCCCATACTCTCATGAAGAAGGGGCCGATGGCCCCGAGGTAGATTACATATGCTATAAAATAATAAGAAAATGATGCTAAAAATAAATTAAACATCGAAAATAGGGATCACCAAAATCTGGTAACTTGAGCTCTACTCATTTAGGGCTCGTCCCGGTCCCAAAAAAAAGGTAATGCTAAAGCTTGTAAACCCATAAAGGGGGACCCTCAAATTTTCAAATTATAAATTAAAGTAGGGATTGGAAAGATGGCTAATGAAGGAGTTTGGAAAAAGGTGGCACATGAATATTGGCTAACTCAAGAGCAAGCTCACCCTTATCAAAGGTTCTCATAGATATGGACACCATAAGAAATTAAGGAAGCCCTAAACCATAACATCTTGACACTTACTCTTGATGAGTTTTTAATTTCCCTTGTCACTCTCAGAACCTATCCCTCTACTAGGGTTATTTTTTTCTTGTTTAGGCAACACACCTAATGGGGTTGGATGAAGTCCCTCCCATAATTAAACTTGGAAACCCTCATAAGGTCTTGGTATTGGGTGATACTTGAAGGGTATACTAGGGTCAATTGTTTGCATGGTTTGTATATTAGGATTCAACTTACTTTGCATGATTTAAGGACTAACATGCCTTATGAACATTGGTTTTCTTTGTGTTGTATTCTGTTTTTTTTTGAATGACCTTAACATGGTTCTTGAGGGACATATTGGGTTGTGCCCGGGATGTTGTGCCTTTTTGCAAGACTTTGGCATGTGTGATGGATAGAAATGAGTCATATAGTGACTTAACACCTTCAGATAGTGGCTCTCACACCCTTGAAGCCTTGGAAGATGGAAATATGAGATTGGTTATCGAGTAGACTGGTGATATGCCACATACATGGGAAAGAATCCCATAGTCTAGACATGGAACCTAGAACCATTCTTGACAAAGGATGGAGGATGTTTCCTTTGGAGGAATTATGGAATCACTATAGGAAGAGACTGCACCCCTCTTTCACTAGGATGTGGCCTTTGGAGGCCCATGATGTCACCCTCTATCCCTTGACATAACCTTGGAGGATAGGTTTTGATGGAGGAGAGACATTGCATGACACTTTTTCACATAAGAGCTTGATAGATGGCCTTTGGAGGCCCAAATATCCACTCCTTGAGGTTGGATGCCACATTTTTGAGCCCTATGTCACCCTAATAGGGCACGACATCACCCTTTTTAGGGTTTTCTTTTATGTATTTTTCATTTTGGCATATTGTAAAGGAAAATGAAAGGGTCATCCCTCTTCTAATTTGTTGTTGACAAATTTGTGTGGACAAATTGGTTAAGGTGGCCTCATATAAATAGGCCACCTTCTCATTTCATTTTAAATCTCACTTGAGAGACATTAAGTCTGAAATTTTCTCCCTCTCTTGGGATATCTAGTTCTTCTACTTATGCACCTTGCTTGGAGGGTCAAATTGTGGATGCTTTTGCTGATTTTTGGATGGAATTTCTGTAATTAGGGTTTTATCTCATGGTATCTTGGTGAAGTAAGTGAAAGTTTTGAAAATTTGTCTTCATGATATTAATGTTTCATGGTAATTTTACTTTTTCATGCTAGACCTCTTGCGTGGGTGAAACCCTAAGAGAGGAGCATAAGTGCTCCCTCCTCTCACAATGTTTATTTTATCCAAATTTTGTGAAGGAAGCCTTGCTAGGGTTAGAATCATAAATCCCTAAAGTGCTATCACTTTAGTATTTTATCCCTAGACATTTTATTTTAACCTATTTGAATAATTAAGAATGGAAAAAAGGTTACTAGAACCCAAATGTGCTTGCACTCTAGCAATTCTTCTCTTTAAGGTTTAAACCCTAAGGCCCTAATGTAGTAGCACCTTAGATTTTAAACCTTACCTCTTGGTTTCTATTAGTTTAATATTCAAGTATTTTTTCATTTTATATTGTAAATACTCCATAGCCATAAGGCACAAGTTACATATCTCTCTTGTGGTGGAATTAATCAACAAACACGTTCTTTCAACTCTCTTAAGTTCTCTACTAATTTTGCTAACACTAACACTCACTAACTTGCTAGTAAACTTGCTACTGTTGTAAAATTTTGCTACAACCATCTGATAATACTTTAATTTGTTGCATACACTCTTGAAAATATAGTTTAACTTGCTCAAAATTTATCTTGAACAATTGTATAATATTCCATGTGATTCATGCTTCATTTTCTTGGTCAATTGTTGAAATTATAATCTACATTTGTTGTTGCTATTGAAAATTTGTATTGATGTTATAAGACGGTGCACTGCTGCAAATTTATACCAGCCATTGCAACTCAATTGTCTAGTGTCTTAAATAAGTACTAATTACATGTTTAAACTTGGAAATAATTACATATATGCTATAAAGTGTTCTTGTTTCGAGAAGGTACTCAAACAAATTCATTCTTCTTTTACTACCTTGTCCTAGAATAATCTTTCATCAAGAGAGGGGGTGGTAGGCTTGGCTACTAGACTTGGTACTTTGATTCGTTGAGGTCACCGAGGAAGCCTCTCCTATGGTGGACCTCTTCCATCACTAAAATGAGGGAATTTATTACTATGGTGAGAGTGGTAGGATTTTCCATAATTACACAATATTTATGGACTTGCGGCGTGACTTCAACCAAGTGCAAATCCTGCGATAACATGACCCATAGTTTGACATGGATCCTATCTCAATAGGGACCCCTAGTTCAAAAAGGAACCCTAGTGAGGCAGTGGAAACTAGTCACACAAGGGAGTTTATTCAAACAAGAAGATACAATCATCCTATAAGATGATCAAATTCATCTAGATCTAGTCAGTATGGAAATCAAGGTATGTATGTTTATATGCACATGTTAAATTGTGTGCATACTTGCATATTTATCTTGTTTTCATAAGTTTTGAAATTGATAAAATTCATTGTACGATAAATTTGTTTTCAAGTACATCATTCAATATATCACCATGAGAAATAACGCCACGAGAGAGTGAATAGCCTTCTGTAGGTGGTGATTGAGTTGATCCATTTCATGTTGGATCAATGTGATCTTTTGCTAGTCATGATTTTGGGCCAAGTTTTTTTGATTTGAACATAGATTCTCCCATGTCGTCCAATGTACAACCCCATAACATCAACTACCATGGCCGGTAAATTGTTTTTTTTTTTTTTTTTT
>CBVK0100462690.1:0-12104 GCA_900067695.1 Picea abies
CCAAATCATCATTTAAAAACCCCAACCCTTGTTCTTTGTAACTAGCCTAAGATTCTCTTCAAACAAAGCTATATCAGATAGAGAGATCCCTCTCTGAGTCTTGGAAGGCTAGATCCAAGAATCGAAGTGGTTTTGATTTTGCCTCTGTGACTACCTCACATCCTTGGGCAAATTACATAGTGCTAACAGGTGTATTACATTTTATTAAGAAAGAAAGTACAAGAAAATAACATGAATCATAGTTTTCAAGTGTTGGATCAAATTATCTGTAGTCAAAGATCAACTTATGATAAGACTGGAATTGGTTATAAATCTGCAGTAACTAATGGATGTTCTAGTTCAAGTGTTGATAAAGAAGATACAGAGGATAATCATGAAAAAATTACTAGCAAGAAGATTGAATTAGAAAGGCAAGAAGAGAATCAGGCTTCAACAGTGCATAGAAGAAGTTATGGCAGATATCAAAACAGGTTTGAAGGCTATTGTTTCTTCTTTTATAAGTATGGACACAAAGCAACTTTCTATAACGTTTTTCTAAGAAACATAAGTGCACATAACAGTCATGGCATATCTAGATTTGAATATGAAAGAAGACATGATAAATCTATTCACAACAATGTGAACAACTCACATAATAGGTTTGATGCTTTAAAATTTGAAGTTGAATGCTATAGGTGTAATAAATTTGGACATATTTCAAGAAATTGTCCAATGAATTTCCAAAAATCTGTTATAAACCAATACACAAATCAGAAAACTAGTTATTGGAAAAGGAAGAATGATCATTTAGAAATTGAAGAGTGCAAACTTGCTTTACAAGATGATCATAAAGTTGAGTGGTGTGTGGACAGTGGATGCTCAAAACATATGACAGGCAGAAAACAAATCTTTGATTCTTTAGATGAAAGAAAAGAAGGTTCAGTCACATTTGGTAATGATCAATCAACTCGAATAGTTGAAAGAGGCACAGTTTGTTTGAACAAAGACATAATGGCTGAAAATGTTTTACTGGTTGAAAATATGGAACATAACTTGTTGAGTGTAAGTCAAACATGTGATAAAAGGCATCTTATGATATTTGATTCTAAACAATGTCAAATCAGGGATGTTAAAAAAAATCAGTTAGTTGGAACAACTACAAGGATATCAAATAACATATACATTTTAGATGAGAAAGATGAAAATTGCTATCTTGGACATGAAGATGAAAGTTGGTTATGGCATAAAAGACTTGGACATATTAACTTTGACAATATGATTCAGTTAAATAAAAAAGAGGCAATAAGGAACTTACTTGTCATAAAGAATCTTTCCAACTCTATTTGTAAACAATGTCAACATGGTAAACAAACTAGAGTTAAGTTTAAAACAAAGGAATATTTTACAACAAAAACTTTGGAAATAATACATGCTGATGTATGTGGACCTATGAGGACAACAGGTCTAAATGGTGAAAGATACTTTTTGTTATTTGTGGATGATTTTACTTGAATGACTTGGTTATTTTTATTGAAAAAGAAGTCTAAAACTTTTAGTTGCTTTCAAGTTTTCAAAGAATTGACTGAAAATGAAATTGATATGAAGATTAAGTGCTTAAGGTCAGACAATGGAGGAGAGTTTGTGTCAAAAGAATTTAATAATTACTGTGATGAACATGGAATTAAAAGACATTTCTCTGTTAAAGAAACACCTCAGCAAAATGGTGTTGTTGAAAGAAAAAACAGTTATGTTATGGAAATGGTAAGAACAATGTTAAATCAGTCCAGATTGAATGACATGTTTTGGCCTCAAGATGTTCACACTGTTGTACAGATATTGAATAGAATTTTTCTAAGAAATAATACTGATAAGACACCCTATCAATTATGGAAAGGAAGACTAGCAAACATAAAACATTTTAGAATCTTTGGGAGTAAGTGTTACATTAAAAGAATTGATAAAAATATGGGAAAATTAGACTCAAGAACTAATGAAGGCATATTGGTTGGATATTCATGTTCAAGAAAGGCTTATAAATGCTATAATTTAAGATTAATAAAGATTGTTGAATCTATAGATGTAAGGTTTGATGAGTCCTCATTTTTGAAGTCTAAATCTAAACAAAAGGATCAACAAATACATGAAATATATAACAAACATAAGATGGATGAAGAAGTAAGTGAAACAGAAGAAACTAAGGTTGTTGATAGTGAACAATTAATTCCTACTTTGATACAAGGTACAACTCCATCCAAAAGCATGACTCCATCAAAAACTCCAAGCAAGAGAATACAGAAAAATCACCCTGAAGAATAGATAATTGGTGACTTAAATGTAGGTGTTGGAACAAGAAGCAGAAGACAAGAATCCATCTCAACTCATGAACATGTATCTTTACTTTCTCTGATTGAACCCAAAAGTATTGAAGAAGCAATTAAAGATGAATACTGGATGAAAGCAATGAATGAAGAACTTAGTCAAATAGAAAAGAATAAGACATGGGAATTGGTTCCTAGACCTTTGAATAAGAATGTCATAGGGGCTAAATGGGTTTTCAAAAATAAGATGGATGAAGCAGGTAAAATAACTAGAAACAAGGCTAGATTGGTTTGTAAAGGGTATGCATAGGTAGAAGGAATAGATTATGGAGAAACTTTTGCTCCTATTGCAAGAATGGAATCCATTAGATTGATTCTAGCTTATGCCAGTTCTAAACACATTAAAGTTTAACAAATGGATGTAAAGTTTACATTTTTGAATGGTGATTTAGAGGAAGAAGTATATATGGAACAACCAGATGGTTTTCAGGTACAAGAAGCAGAACAATATGTTTACAGATTGAAAAAGGCATTGTATGGGCCGAAGAAAGCACCAAGGGCTTGGTATTATGGACTTGACAATTACTTGAGGCAGCAAGGATTCAAGAAAGGTAACACTGATAGTAACCTATATATTAAAGAAGAAAATGATAGTTTTATCATTGTTGAGATATATTTAGATGATATCATTTTTGGTAGTGATGATAATAGGCTCAGTAAACAATTTGTTGAAAGTATGCAGAAAGAGTTTGAGATCTCCATGCTAGGAGAAATGAATTTTTTCTTAGGCTTACAAATTACTCAATCTGATAAAGGTATTTCCATTTCTCAAACCAAGTATATAAATGAAATGCTTAAGAAATTTCAGATGGAAGATTCTAAACCAATTGGCACTCCCATGGTTACTAGTTGTAAATTAAGTAAGTTTGATGATACTAAATATGTTGATCAGACAGTATACATATCTATGATTGGTAGTCTTCTTTATGCTACAACTACAGGACCTGATATTATGCATGTGGTTTGTCAAGTTGGCAGGTTTCAGGCTTCACCAAAAACTTCTCATCTACTTGCAGTCAAAAGAATTTTCAGATATCTTAAGGGGACAATAGAGTATGGTTTGTGGTATCCTTCAAGTAATCAGCTTGATTTATATGCTTTCACTGATGCTAATTGGGCAGGTTGTGTTGATGACAGGAAGAGTACTAGTGGAGCAACATTTTTTCTTGGAGGATGTCTTGTAAGTTGGTCAAGTAAAATACAATCAACAGTGTCTCTGTCTACTGCTAAAGAAGAATACATAGCAGCTGCAACTTGTTGCACTCAGGTTCTATGGATAAAACAGATGCTGGAAGATAACATATTCATTATGATGAACCTATACCTATTTTCTGTGATAATACCAGTGCAATTAGTATTTCTAAAAATCCTGTTATGCATTCAAAAACAAAGCACATTCCCATCAAATTTCACTTTCTAAGAGAGCAGGTTATGTATAAAGTTATTAAGCTGGAATATGTTGGCACAAAGGATCAAATTGCAGATGTATTTACTAAAAATTTACCTAAAATGAAATTTGACAGTCTCAAGGATCAATTGGGGGTTTACCCTCTATAATTTCATTTCACTCTCAAAGTTTGCAAGGGCTTCATAATAAAATCAGACTGCACAGGTTTATTGACTATTTTGATAGGGGGAGTTGTTGCTGAAATGATACATCTTTACAGGTGGTTTTTCTTTGATTAGGGGGAGTATGGTTGTTTCCTTTGCCATAGATGTCAAAAGGGGGAGAAAGAGATTTAAATTTTTCCATCAATGCCAAAGGGGGAGTTTGTTGGTCAGTTTGTACAGGGCTTGGTTTTTGTGATTAATGTCAAACTTAAATCATCCATAAAACTGAGAGAAGTAGTTGCACGGTGCTCGGGATTTCAGAAGGAGTAGATCTAAGAACAAGGCCCGACCGTCGTTAGATCCAGGATAATCTGCACATTCTTTAAAGTACAATGTGAAGCGGGCTTATAAAATCCCCAAAGCAGGAGGACCATCCATCTTCGGGTAGGACACATGGTCACAGATCAAATTTTCGCTGACTAGAAAGTCAAAGAAAGGAGGTTATCCAACCTCTGATATCGCAACATGCAAAATCGAGAAACACAAAGTCCCGATGAGATGAGGACTGTCTGATCACTAAAGACTGTGGGTCGTCGATCGAAGAAAAACAGATTTCAGGGATCACTACTTGGAGTGTCAAGACACTTCATCACATAAATGACAAAATGCCGAAATGAGAAACGCTGAAATGTCGAAATGTGAAGTGCCTTTTTGACGTAGGCTGTGGTTACCACCAGTGGTCATATGAGGGGAAGGAGCTAGAGTAGCTAAGCTCCATTTAAGGGATCACGACTTGGAGTGTTGAGACACTTCATCACATGAATGCCGAAATGTTGAAATGTGAAATGCATTTTAGTTAAGCCCATGGTCATAGCCAATGGGCATATGGTTTAAGCACAAGTGTCTTGCCGAAGCGCTCGAGGGTTATTCTATGCTGAGTCAAAGAAAATGTATGATCATCGAACGATGCTGGTTAAATATTTAAACTGATCGTGTGGCTACTGTTCTTATTTATGCCTTGACCAATAATAATCACTGTAAGGAAGTTATTCAGTTATTTTAACTGATTCTTTGAAGCCTGAGAGTTTGATTGTATGCACTGATGATACAAGAAGATGATAAAAATTTATTGTGGAAAGAAAAGAGGTAGAGAGGATTATGGGAGATATATGGCTCTGTAAAATTTGAGGAAGCAAAAGGATAGAGGAGGGAAGACATAGACACATATTGATAAATCTAAGTGGTCTGGTCAAGAAAGAATTGTGATATGAATACAAAAATAGAGAGGATTTGAATTCTTAATCTTTGACAGAGAAGATAAAGAGTTGATTTGCAGGTTCTTAGTGACAGAGAATGAGTTCAGGGTGGTAGGAAGGAGCAAGGGGAGACTGTACAAGTTGGTTCTTGTACATCTGGGAGTTGTAGCTTCCATTTAGTAGGTGTTGAAGAAACAGAGGTAGCAGCCGCATCTGGGTTGTAGCTCAGATAAAATAAGAATGTAAAGAGAAGTTGGAGCTTGCCTTTCATTCATAAGAAGAAGAGGTTTTTCCCTTTTGTGTTTCCTCGTGAAAATCTTTGTGTCATTGTCTATTTATGTGATTTCATATTTATTTATTTGAATGATTTGTAGCAAGACATATAGTAAAAGGCATAATCTATGTTCATTGAGTAATATATTAGATAAAAAGAAAGAAATTTTATCTAACTGATTTACCCCCCCACCCCCCTCTTAGTTAGGCTATCCTGTATAACAGCCTCGATCCCTTTATTGTCGAACATCGTATACAAACATGACCTGATATTACCCCTGTACGACAAAAGAAACGTCCATTACACCCATCCAAAGTGGACGCCATCAAAGCTGATATTGACAAATTACGTGCTGTAGGGTTCATATACCCCATCGCATATACGTCATGGGTCTCGAACCCCGTCCCTGTTAACAAAAAATAGGGCACTATCCGCGTATGTACAGACTTTCGCGATCTCAATCACGTTTGTCCCAAAGACAATTTTCCAACGCCCTTTATCAACCAAATTATCGATGATTGTGCCAGCCATGAGGCTTTGTACTTCATGGACAGTTTCTCTGGCTACAACCAAATTCAGATTCACCCAGCTGATCAATACAAAACTGCATTCACTACCCCCTGGGGTACTTTTGCATATCATGTCATGCCTTTTGGCCTCAAGAATGCTAGTGCCACTTTTCAACATGCCATGACATACATTTTTCATGATCTGGCTCAAATCATCCTCGCCTACTTGGATGATCTCACCGCTCAATCAAAGAAACGCACTAAACATCTCGATGACTTACGCATCGTCTTTCACAAGTGTCATCAGTACAATACCCACTTGAACCCTCTAAAGTACGTATTCTGTGTCACCGCTGGACGCTTCCTTGGGTTCATTGTCTCCCAATGTGGCATCACAGTGGACCCCCTCAAGTTCCAAGACATCACAAAAATTCCCCCCCCCCTCAGAATTTACTCCAACTACAAAGCTTATAAGGCAAAGATAACTTTTTACATCGCTTTGTACCTGATTACACCACTTTGTACCCGATTACGCCACTCATGCACACGATTTCCTTCGCCTCTTATGGAAAATATCCCATTCCAATGGGATGAACATGCCCAAACCACTTTTGATGATCTTAAAACTACACTCTCCAATGCCCTGTTGATTATCCCACCCGAGTATGACCGCGATTATATCCTCTACTTATCGGCCTTAGCCGTCTCAGTAGCAGGATTTCTCATCCAATTAGGGGATGATGACCGTGAGCATGTAATTTACTACATTAGTAAAAATATTTTAGGGTCACCCTTGAAATACAATCACGAAGAGAAAACTTCCCTTGCAGTTGTCCTCGCAGTCCAGAAAATGTGTCATTACATCCTGCTTCGCACTACCAAAGTTGTAGCAGATTCCAACCCCATGCAATACTTGCTCAGTTGTCGACAAATTAATGTCAAATTTTCCCAATGGATCGTCATCCTTCAGGAGTACGACCTTGAATTGTCAACACCCAAGAGCAAGAAATCCCTCTTCCTTGCTGAAATCATTACGACATTTCCCTCTGACACTACCAGTTCTCCTGTCAATACGGACTTCCCCGACGAACATCTCTTTTACTTCCCCTCAGATTATCCTTGGTACGATGATCTCCTCGTCTACCTCCAAACACATAAATTTGGAAACCACCTCTCCTGGGATGATCGTCGACGTATTCACCACTAGGCCCCTCACTACTTCCTTATTGGTGATATCTTATATCGCCAAGGGGTCAAAACCATACTTCATCGATGTTTGACCATCAACGAAGTCGATAGAGTTTTGAATGACTGCCACAGCGGCACCTGCGGTGGCCACCTCTCAGGGATTTCCACTGCCTAGAAAATCATTTGAGGTGGCTACTTTTGGCCCACCTTGTTTCATGATTGCATCCACGCTATGAAGCGATGTGACAAATGTCAGCTATATGCCAACAAAGCAAGAGCACCACCCGCTCTTCTCCACCTAGTCATTCCTGTCAGCCCATTTTGCAAATGGGGCATAGACTTCATGACTTGCAACCCTCAATAAAGCAATGGACATAAATACATCATCATGGCAGTCGATTATTTCACCAAGTGGGCTGAAGCCATGCCCACCTTCAACAACACCGCTGACACTGCAGTGCATTTTTTCTGTAACCACGTCATCTCCCACTTTGGATTCCCACTACAGATAGTCTCCGATCATGAGAAAGACTTCGAGAATGAGATTTTCGTCGAACTATCCTCTAGTTTAGGCTTCTCCCATGAGTTCGCCTCCCCATACTATCCTCAGTCCAATGAACAAGTAGAGGAGGTCAACAAGGTCCTCAAAACCATGTTGTAGCACACGGTTAACAAACATAAGACCAATTGGAACCATATGTTGTTTTTCGCACTATGGGCTTATCGCATGGTAGTTAAAACTGCCACTGTTTTCACACCATTTCATCTTGTCCATGGGGCCGAGGCCACTCTCCCCATCGAGTGCAAAATTCCCACCTTATGCACCGCTATGGAGCTATTACTTGACACTTCTCCAATGGAGTAGCGTTTGCTGAACTTAGAGTCACTGGATGAAGACCGTCAGTATTCATTACAAAACAATGAAGCAGCCAAAAAAATGGTCGAAGGCCACCTTTGATCGCCATGTCAACCTTCGATCATTCAATGAAGGCGACATCATCCTTTCTTACGATATCGCTCATGATACCCTCAGCCATGGCAAATTTGAGTCATTATGGCATAGACCTTACATAATCCAACATTTCCTCACTAAAGGTGCATACATCCTGGCCTCTCTCGAAGGCCACCCTCTCAAAGAACCCGTCAACGAGTTGTACTTAAAGAAATTTTACGCCTAAGCATAGCCATTCTACACTAGGATTTTTATTTTTGTACACTTTTTGTAGAGTTTTTAATCTTCTTTTTTCCTCCATGCCTTGCATCTAATCTACCATTTGTGTTATTGACAGATGCCTCCTCCATCGGCCTACCACATTGGTTACCCCGACGGAGCTAGCCGTTGGACACAGAATCTCGCTTCGACCGCTTGGGCCCTCTATACCCCGTCACATGAACTGCTCCACTCCAACGGTATATGTCTGGGCTTAGCAACCAATAACCAAGAAGAATACATAGTCTTCATTGGCCTCCTTGGCGAGGCCAGTCACCACCATATTTTTCACCTTAGCGTCTTACTACATTCCCAACTCGTTGTCCTCCAACTCAACAATGTGTACCGTGTCTGCGATCCTTTCCTCTTCTGGAAATACCTGCAAGTTAGACTTTTATCTCAACATTTTGATTCAATCACATTCACACATCCCACGAAAATGCAATCAAATAGAAGATAATATGGCTAACCTAGTGTTAGATTGGCATTTATCACGTCAAGTTACCATTACACATACATAACCTATCAAAAGTCTGGCACAACATATAAATTAGACATCATAAACAACATCATAAAAACATCAGCACATGTGAATATCACAAGGATCCAAAAATATATATCTATATATATATATATATATCGATCAATGTGCCATCAATGTTTACAAAAAAGAGTACAACATGTACAATATTCGTGGGTAGGTGAACCACCTCACCCCTATAAGTACAAAATCGATGTCACAACACCATATACAAAATGGGCTCGCAAGCCTCTATAAAATACAAAAATGCATACATCAAGCACTCATGGTGCCGCTAGAGCACCTCCACCAGGTCCTCTATCAGAAGGCAGGGCCCCACTAGTCGGGGGTCCGCCTGGTCTAGGAGGCAGTCGCCTTGTCATCATTGTTGCCGGTACCGCTACTCAGTGGATCAAGGTTCACAAGTCCACCAGAAGACCCACACACTGCTTGGACAAGACCGCCTCGTCCTAAATCTAGGTCCACATACCCTCAGGTACTCCTTGTAAAACTGCCTCCAATCGACGACAAAAATCCTCAAATACCCCACTGGCCTCGACAGGAGGTGCACGTGAAGGTCCTACACAAGGGTCATCATAGCGTTGCCTCCTACCAGCTCTATCTGCATCCGTGGGCCTATCACCTGCCTCCTCCCTTTGGCACATCTCGCCTACCCAGGGGTCCTCCCACGACGATCTCACTGGCCCCTCGTGAGCTGATGCTCTAACCAAATCCATCTCCCGGCCTCGAGGCCCCACATATGCACATAAAATCAACAAATGATAATATCAACATCCATCAATACATAATACATATGTGATACTATCTAAAAATCAAATCATCAAATACATCAACATACCTTTGTGGTCCCAAACCTCTCTAGGAGGTAGGACCATGTCGTGATCCCGACGATAGTCCATCCCGCCATACAAATATCAGAGTATGATATGTGGCATTTGATGCCACACACGTGCTAACTCAACCATAAAGTAATGGCCACACTCCCCATGCCAATGACACACCAAGATCGTTGCCCACCGCATCAATCACAACTCTCATGCCCCTGGCGCATCCAACAACACTCTAGGGTGCAACATAGGAACCCTCTCCAAAAACTAGGCCACCAAGATAGACCCAAAGGAAAAATCACCAGAGTCAGCAGCTCAACATCGATTAAGCTTCTCGATCATCTTGGTATGTAGCATCAAACCCCCAGGAAAAATGATCTCCACGTATGGCCCTCTGCATGATCCTCAACTGACCACCACTGATTCGTTGAGTAGCGAGGGACCCATAAACCCTCACAATCATTTCTGCAATGCAACGATGAACAAGGGAATCCATCCTCCCAATCATCACCACTGATCTGGACATAAAGTCCTCCCTAGTACAATATGTCTGCACTAGGTCCACCAGCTGTCCATCCCCCGGCAACAGGGGCTTAGCAGGTAGAGGAATTCCCTGAAAAGGGAGCCAAGTGAAAACAAATATGCATCCTCTGTCACATAGAACATGACCTGCTCTCCCCGTACAATGCAACACTGTTGATCAGGGTGCCATATCAAGATCAAGAACTACAGTAGATACTCATGCGCCTGCAACAGTGAACAGTCAAAGAACTTTAGCAACCCACAGGCTGCCAAAGTCCCCCGCACATCAGGCTCCTCATATCTAATTGCCTCTCTCAGATGTGCCTAGTCTCTCTCCCTCTAGTGGAATAACATCCTTAACTAATCACCTGCATCCAGATAAACAGTACCTGATCAGACATCACAACCCATAAAAACACCAAAATCTCTAAAAAAAGATAAGTTTTTACACCCCTCAGCTTTGCCTCAAGGTCACGGTTGTTTTCCCCACAAGTGTGCACATATGCATCCCCGTTCACTCCACAGTTGCGCATACATGCGCAACTATGGGCGATACAGGGGTGCCCGCATGTGCCCCTATCAGACACATAGATGCACATCTGTTACCCATGATTTTGATCATCATGATGGTGTACTCAGGCTCCTAGTAAGAACTTTCTCCTGAGAAAAGTAACATTCATCTCTTCCCAGAAAACATATTTTTGAAGAGAGTTCGCAGGTTGCTAATATCCTAGGGTGCAAGAATGACCCATTCTCGCAGGTTGCCTTCAACTAGGGTGTGAACTTCTTGCACTGTGCTACATAGCTAGGGTGCGAACTTGTTCTAAAGCTTGGAAAAAGATAAAGTCTCGATGGTTCTAGAAGGGAATCTTCTAGAGAATGGGTTGGCATTCGAATGGTTATCTTTGTACTGGTTTCCCTGATATTGTGGGATCATTCTTATCCAAGTAACCATCTCATCCTCTCCTATATATTGATGGAATTCTCATGGAAAAGGTTAAGAAAGATTCATTGGAGAATTGGTGAAAGAATTGTGTGAAGGACCTAGCTTGAATAAGAGCTTGGAGACTATAACAAGTCTATCAAGAGGAATTGAATCTTCTTCATACAAGGATCGAGCAAGTGTGTGTGTGTTGGAACCAAGAGCCACTGAAAGGAATATTGTGAAATCAAGGCGATTAGGTTGTATCTTCTACTTTCGATTAATATGATACAGTGGCATGTCCTTTTCCCATAAAGTAATTCTTACTTTATTGTGTAATTCCTTGATCATACACATAAGTTGACGATTGAATATATTTTTCTATCTTCACTTTGGTTGGTTTGTGTTGTCTTGGTCTTGACCTCACGAGAGCACCGTGTTGGATCATGTTGTCATTGATGCTAATGGTTTGATTGATTGATGTCAAAGGATTGATTGAATGATGATTTATGTAATATAATATGTATTTTCCTTGATGAGAATGCATAGATGAAGATGGATCAATGAGTTGTCATTGATACATGATGAACATGGATCGATGTGGTTCCATTGGTATATGATACATTGTTGGAAAAATGTATAGATAACTCATTATTGTCTTATCATGATTGATCAGGTGCATAAATGGATGAACTCCAAAGTGGTCCCCTTATGGTGAAAGCCCTCACGGGAAGACGCTTTACAGATTGAGTTATCCTAGAAGAAAGGTTGGAGGACCCATGCTTGTATGAGGAATAACGAGATGAAGATCAAAGAAATTGTCGGTGAAACTAACCTAGATGGAGAGTTCTTTTCATGCCATTTCTCATGGTATGTGGAATGTCACATAACTCCTCCTGGTTTGAGAGTTATGGCATTACAAAGATCAAGGACCCTCACATGAAGGC
>CBVK0100462691.1:0-12104 GCA_900067695.1 Picea abies
AGATGGACAATAATTTCAAGACTTTTGCTAATCTCATCATCTACCTTCTTATCTTATTTTTCAATCTTTAGTCTTGTGGTCTCTTCTTCCTTTTATTCTAATTGGGTCTTACGATTCTCTTCTAGTTCTTTGAACATTTCCTTTAACTTCAATATGTTCCTTTGACTCTTCTTAAGAAACTTTTTAGTGTTATCTGAAAGATAGTTATAGTCTATATAATAGTGGTCATTGTTATATTCATATAGACCTGTTTCAACTTTCTCTTTAATCTCCAATAGTTTCTTCTTCTACTTCTTCCATTGGATAAAAATCAATTTATTCTATACAAACTGTAGGGATATTTTTCTTTTCAAAACTCCCCTATGAAAAACTCATTAGCTAGCAACCACCATTTACTCTTACTTATTGTTGTAATTTATAATTAGTTAAGTGTGAATACATATCAACAACATATATCAACAATATATCATCAAAAAATTATCATCACAAGGAACACAAGATGTATGTACAATTTTTCCTTTTATTACAAACTACAATCCTTGGGTTATCAACAACAACTGAATATAGTACAACTCTACAAGAGCACCATCTCTATAATGCAAGATTCATCTTACATCCTCAGGATCGACTGAGACGAGGAAACAATCCTCAACATGTATCAATATGTCAATAGGTACGCGACCTATCGGTAGTGAAACATGTGTATGTACACGCCCTACTAGTAGAACAACTCGTGTATGTACGAAGCTAGTCTATACTATAGTCTGCGTATAACTTCTGAGCAATTAGGGTTTTCTTCTCATCACTCACACAGATCCTCTGCAACCTTCAATCACATTCTATTTTTCCTTTCACTGTCCCATCTGATCCATAACCAATCACAACACATCCAATCTCTCCAACAACTTACTCATTCTCCTCGACCATACAATATGAATGCTACTCAATCATGTATAAGCATACTATAGCAATCATATCAGCATTGAATCATAAGAGTGTTGCTCACTCTATTAGCCAACACAAACCACATCACAACATCCATACCAAGAATGCCTCAAGCATTCACCACATAATATGCAAGAGTATCCATCAAGATAACAATGTAACCATGCCAGAGTTTCTATGGCATATCTGAGCCTATAGAATGTAGATATGGAACCTGCTTTAGTCTTCAAGATCCTGACACCATCTCACACACATGTATACCTAACTTCATCCATTGTCCTAGATCACTACAGCCCGCGTATACATTAGAAACTAGGGTTTATGAAGTTCTGAGACTTTTTCCTTCATGATCTCTTACTTACCGAAACTTTGTTGCATCCATGAGATCCTTCAAACAATCTCCCTCTCAGACTAGATCTTCAATACATGCTCAAGAAATGCACACAATAGATTCACACAAGATACACAAAATATACACTTACACAAGAGACCCTTGCCTCTTATTAATAATCTCCAAGTAGCTTCCTTAGAAGCATCTTCTAGGTCACTTAACCCACTTCTAGGTCACCTAACCCATTTCTAGGTCACTTAACCTATTTTCCTCTTTTTTAGGGTTAACCATTTTCCATAAATAGAAAGTTCTCCACTTAAATATTCCTCCTCGACTTTAACTTTTATTTACCATTTAAATAGTAATTTATTCTTTGCAATCTCTTTGATGTCTTTGACCTTTTGGGGCTTCAAGCGTACATGTGAGGGTCCTCCAACTTCGTAAGGCCATAACTCTCAAACCATGAGGATTTCAAGCATGGGTCTTCCAACCATTCTTCTAGGATAACTCAATCCGTAAAGCGTCTTTCCATGAGGGCTTTCACCATAAGGGGACCACTTTGGAGTTCATCCATTTTTACACCTTATCAATAATGATAAGACAATAATGAGAGCATGGGTCCTCCAACCATTCTTCTAGGATAACTCAATCCGCAAAGCATATTCCTGTGAGGGCTTTCACCATAAGGGGACCACTTTGGAGTTCATCCATTTGTACACCTTATCAACCATGATAAGAAAATAAATATCAATTCAACAATGCATCATATAGCAATGAAGCCACATTGATCCATCTTTATCTATGTATCATGTATCAATACAACTCATTGATCCATCTTCATCTATGCATCATATTAATGACATCATATGAGTATGATTCCACTTCACATCTATCCATTCTCATCAAGGACAATACATATTACATTTGACATCAATTAATCAATCCCTTGGCATAAATCAATCTCTTGACATCAACCCTTTAACATCAATTAATTAAACCTTTGGCATCAATGGCAACATGATCCAACACTTATCTCATATCCATTGATAATTCCATGTATCTCATTCATCGTCAGTTTCTTTGTATCCTTCATTTATTCAATGAAAAATACCTTGGAATCAAATCTTAAGGTGAGATACATTAGTACCTTTTGCACAGTAATTGGTTCTTCAACATTCTCACCAAGTCGTTGCATAATCTCTACAATCTATTTCTTTATGACCAAAATTATTGCAAGAAAAACAATAGCGAAGGAAGAGATTTTGACACCAAATTGTGAAAGGTGTTCTTGGTGGAACAACTCTTCTAAAATCATTCATGTTGTTATTGTGAGAAGAATCTAGCTTCAATTGGTCATCATTTCCTTTCATGTTGTTTCTTTCATTGTTGATGGATCCTTTGAGGATGTTAGCATAGATATTAGGGTTTTCTATAGGAGTATTATGATTTTCATCATAGCCAAGACCAGTCTTGATGAATTTTAACCTTTCAAAGATGAAAATATCATTTAAAGTTTTAGTGATATTTCCAAACTTCAAGGTTATACTCAATTGATTAGTTGTTTTATCTAGTTCCTTTATTAAAAAAAATGATTTTAGCCTCTAGATTCTCTTATTTTTCTTCATTTTCTTTCAGTTGGCTTCTCACTACTTCTTCTATCCTTTTTTCCCCTTCTAATTGAGTCTCCAGGATGACAAATTGTTTTTATGTTTCATAGAGATCACGATCCTTGTTTTCATATTTCTACAATTTATCTTTCTTATTTTCATTCTTTCCCCCGAGTTTGTCTATTTTTTTTAATGCACTAACGAGTTCTTATTCAAGATTCAGTTCCCCATCAATGTATTCTTCTTTTGAATCTAATTCATCTTTCCAATTGTCTTCATTTTATTTATCAATAAACTTTGTATCCAGGAAAATGAAGAGGAATTATTCTTTGAATATCATAAACATATCCATCACTTTCTTCAGAAAATCTATTGTCCTCTCTAGAGTAGAAACTCTTCTTCTCAGTGTATTTTCATCTTTTTTGTCTATAAGGTTTGATTTTATTTTTATGTTCTTGTTTATCATCATTGTCCTCATCATCATTGTCTTCCCTTTTTGCATATGGACATTTTCCATCAAAATTTCCTAATCTACCACAATTAAAACATTTGAAGGGTAGCTTACCTTTGTATTTTCTAGATCCTTTTTTTATCTTTCTAAGAGATTGTGCTTCTTTTGTTTTTGATCCATGGATGGAACAATCATAGAAAGTGTTTAATTTTGTCTTCTTTGATTCTTTAAAAGTTGTTTCCTTTTGTCTTGGATTTTATTTTTCTGTCCTTGTTGTTAGGATATTTAGACACTTAGGAGTTAGTTAAGATCTACTTGGTCTAATATGTCGTTAGGTGAAAGTGTGTTTCTTATCAAATATTAAGGGGAGAGACCTTAGCACCTTTTGCACAATCATTGGTTCTTATACATTCTCACCAAGTCCTTGCATAATCTCTACAATCTATTTCTTTATGACCAAAATTATTGCAAGAAAAACAATAACCAAGGAAGATATTTTGACACCAGGTTGTGAAAGGCCTTATTGGTGGAACAAATCTTCAAAACTCATTCTTGTTGTTATTGTGAGAAGAATCTAGTTTCGATTGGTCACCATTTCCTTTCATGTTTTTTCTTTCATTATTGATGGATCCTTTGAAAATGTTAGCATAGCTATTAAGATTTTCTACAGGAGTATTATGATTCTCATCATAGCCAAGACCAGTCTTGATGAATTTTAACCTTTCACAACTGAAGATATCATTTAAAGTTTCAGTGATCTTTCCAAACTTCAAGCTTCTACTCAACTTATTTTTTGTTTTCTCTAGTTCCTTTTATTAACAAAATTATTTTAGCCTATAGAGTCTCTTAATTTTCTTCATTTTATTTTAGTTGGATTCTCACCACTTCTTCTATCCTTTTTTCCTCTTCTAGTTGAGTCTCTAGGATGACAATTTTTTTTTATGTTTCATAGAGATAATGATCCTTCTTTTCATATTTTTGCAATTTCTCTTTCTTATTTTCATTCTTTCCCTTGAGTTTGTCTATTTTTTCTAAGGAACTAATGAGTTCTTATTCAAGATTCACTTCCCCATCAATGTATTCTTTTTCTGAATATGATTCGTCTTTCTGATTGTCTTCATTTTATTTATCAATAAAATTTGTATCCGTGAAAATGAAGAGGAATTCTTCTTTGAATATCATAAACATATCCATCACTTTCTTTAGACAAGCTATTGTCCTCTCTAGAGTAGAAACTCTTCTTAGTATATTTTCCTTTTTTTTGTCTATAAGGTTTGATTTTATTGTTATGTTATTCTTTATCATTATTGTCCTCATCATAATTGTCTTCCCTTTTGGCATATTTTACTTGTTACTCTACCACAATTAAAACATTTGAAGGGTAGCTTACCTTTTTATTTTCTAGATCCTCTTTTTATCTTTCTGACAAATTGAGCTTCTTCTGTATTTGATCCATGGATGGAACAATCATAGAATGTGTTTCTTTTTTTCTTCTTTGATGCTTTAATTTTTTTTTCCTTTTGTCTTGGATTTTATTTTTCTATCCTCATCTCATATCCATTAAGAATCCCATGCAGCTCATTCATCGTTAGTTTCTCTGGATCCTTTATTTATTCAATGGCAAAGACCTTGGAATCAAATCTTAAGTGGAGAGACCTTAGAACCTTTTTCACAATAATTGGTTCTTCAAAATTATCACCAAGTCCTTTGATGGTGTTCACAATTTCATCCACTCGAAGGAAATAGGATGCAACATTTTATTCATCTTTCATTTTGAAACTCTCTAACTATCTTCTACGAGTTTGGAGCTTTTCCTTCTTCACCTTGTCATCACCTTCATAGATGTCTTGAATTGTTTCCAATGCATCACCTTGACAAATTCTTATTATGATAGATTAGACAAGATATAATTCATATATTTTGCAATATGTTCGCTAGACTTCTTTCCAATGTTATCTGTTGGTGTATTTTTTGGAACTGTATGCCCATTCATGATAGATTTTCAAATATCAAACCCAAGATTCATTAAATAAGTTTGCATCCGTATACTCCAAAATTCATATTTTGTTCCATAAAAAAATGGAGCCTTGTTTGTAGACAAACCTTCTTGACTATCCATGTGTGCTCCCAAGATCTACCTTCTAGCATTTACACTATTTATGAAGGAGCTTTCTTTGATTCCAATTGTTTAACTTATGCTTATACTGAGAGGGGGGTGAATCAATATAATATATTATTTACTTTATTTAACCATCCATAAATCATTAATTAGCAAATATAAACTCAAATCACAATGCACATACTTTAATATGCAAACCCTTGTGGGAGAAAACCACAAAAACTTATGTTTATAAATATTTGTAGGAACCAACTTCGTATTACAAATTTTGTAGGAACCAACTTCGTATTACAAATTTTGTAGGAACCAACCTATTGAAGACACCAATATCCTAAATTGAGCACGAACTCAATAAGCTATTGTGTAGGAACCAACCCATTGGAGACACTAATCTCCTAAACTGTGCACCAACTCAGTAAGACATGTATAGGAACCAACCTAAGATATTCATACACAAAGTACTTATGAATTCACCTATGTGCTTCATAATTAATGTATTTGATAACATAATTATAACCTTAACTTTAATTCTCGAACACCTATCTTTGCTTCATACCCAAGACATAGATTCAAAACATATTCAAATTTATCCTTCAATCCATAATGAACCTTGCATCATCATTCCTAGAATATAATCTCAGACTGCAGCACCAAAACATCAAAACATCTTACTTTGCAGCCTCATAGACCTTATTACTTTATAGATCATCCTTAAAAACCCAAGAAAACTCCTCTTGCACACCTTTAGACCTTAAGAATACTCTTCATATTCTCTTGGGAGCCTCAAATATCTTTTGCACACCTCAGACTTTATATTGTTGCTTGGATACTCTTCAAATGTGCACATCTATCCTATATGTATAGTGTTTCTATGCTCACTTTTAGGGCCTACCTGTAAATATTGGTTGGGTCAACCTGAACATTCTAGTTGGGTTGTCTGAAAGAAAAAACCATATCTCCTCACTCCTAAGGAGTTATAAGGAGTGTCATATACAATTGGAAATGTATCTAAATAATATAACCTATGTTCCCATTTGATCTAGGTATTTAGAATAAAAGTTCTTTCAAAGATAGGGTATCCAAACTGAGCATAAAAAATACAAAAAAAATATTTCTAACAATATTCATATAGTAATCATTATCTTGAACATATGTTTTTTCCCCCTTTATTTCACGTCAGTGAGAACAATATTTCCAACACTAATCAATTATGTATGGATAGGGGTGTGGTGTCATGGTAGATTTAACTTCTTGATGACCTCTATTGAAGTTAGGGTCTTTTGGATGCCACTGTCAATAATGGAATATATTGAAGTCCCCTTCACCCATATCTATGGATGGAAGGGGTTATTTCCTTGCTTAGGATCAATTGTTCCACTTATTGAATATTTATAGTAGTGATGGTAATGTTGGATGATTATGCATCCACGATCCATTTCCCTTATCTAAATCAAAATTAGAGTTTGATCTAGAATAAAATTATGATTATCTCAGCTTCACCAATAATCATTGTTTGAAACAAAATTCATTAGTGTTGAACAAGGGGATTTTTTGGATCTCACGCCACTTTACAATTTCCTTATATGACTTCTCGTTACTCTTCTCTACATGCATCTTGGATTGGTTTTCCTGAGGTTTGTTAAACTTACTCTATCTTATTTTTTTACAGTTAGGGCCACCTTTATCATTTTTTTCTTGTAGTGGCTTTGAAAACAAAAACTCACTCTTACACATCTGCTAAATTGTTTTCTTAATTTTGACAACATAAAAATGAGTGATTCCTGGTGAAGAGATGTGCAAAAAACAAATTTATGTTTGATTATATATTTTTAGGCCACCATGATATTTTAGAACCAAGTTCCACTTGGAGTCCTTGATACGCATATTTGAATGAAAGGTATGGAATATATTGGTGTACTCTAACATTACTTGGTCTTTATCTTCGTACAAAGTTTCCCCTCTCATGTATTAGTCATCATAGTTTTCAAAAAGGTATAATTTCTTCTTGAGGGAATCATCAAAATACACTAAAGTGGTTTTTGTCCAAAATATTTTGGATTCATCTTTAGCATGTTGCACATAGTAGTTGTCCCACCAATATTTGACAAGGGAAAGGAACTTAAGGAGAAAAAAGGTGATCTTCCACTACAACTAGAAAAATATTGAATAGAGTAACAATTCTCTAGTGGATTTAACAATAGATCTAAAGAACTTGTGTCTATGTCTCCTTCAAACAATCCAATGTAAAATATAATGTGTATCTTGAAGGATTTTGATGCCAACCTCCCCCCTCTCCTTTCTCTCCTTCGGGGCTAGCTCAACCTCCCAGTCTAGGATCATTTAAGTCGTCGAGTCAAATGACTCGTCAGGCTCCTAATGGAACCAATTTCAACTTGACACATGCCCTTTCCACTTCCTTGGCACCCATGATATGGTACCTACGGACCATTTCCGATGCATTGATCCTTTTCCATGCATCCTTCCATATCTAACTTCCTTCCATATATAACGATCTGGATTAATATCGCTCTTCACGACCTCGCGAATATCCTTGTATGCTCTCAACAAAATTTATGAAGTTATTTCTCCCGAACTTCCTTGATCTTTTGCCACCTATTTCCTCCTTGACGATGGGTAGTTTCTCAGTCTTTGGGACTTCCACAAGTCCTTGAATACTTTGTGTGCTTATCAAAAATCCCCTTTCGAGACTTAGACTGTTCTTGAAGGCTTTATACACTCCTTTCATAAATCTGTGCAACTCTCCTGCTACATTTTGCTCGGCTTGAAAACCTCCAAGGTTCCAAGTTATTTTGCGAGCTTCTCTTTTCCCTCCTGGCAGTCTCTCACCCTTACTTTTGAGCTTATAAGGTGAAATCTCTATACCTTAGGTGCACTCCTTTCATTGGCTCAGTTCTTCGATGGTTTCTCCCCAAGCCTTGTGGAAATTTTAAGGAATCTCCTTTCCTTTGTCAATGCACTTCTTGCAAAACATTCCTTCACCATAATGTTCAACAATTATGGTATTCTTCTACACCTTCAGCTGTGTAGTTCCTAGATATGCTCACGCAATATCGATGCCCTTCTGGCAGAGTATTCCAGACTGTTCAGTAACTCTGCATTGTGCCTCTCTCCACACCGTCTTTATTTTCAAGGGACATAACCGCCTTGAAATTTCTCCCTGAGTTTGTAAGTAAATATGGCATGCCTATCTGGCAGCTTCTCTTCTGACTCCACTGACTTCAGACCCACACTCCTTGCATCGTCTTACAGATTTTTCCATCTCTATCGCACAGTCCTTTCACTTATCCTAGAGAACCAGACTTAACTTAACATAGTCACGGATAGAAAACTATATCTCTATCCCTGCAGATGATTTCTAACATCCATCTACAATTCACAAACATGTAAAAGACATCCACAACACAACATCCATTGAACATAAATGTAAAATAGGAAAAAATATCATTTTATGTTAATGGTGGAATGCCAAATTACAATGGTGGATTCTGAGCTACAACTGAGTCTTGGATCTCTGTGTCCCTTCTTACAACATGGCTTGTCCAGCTCAAAGATGACCCAAAACCTTCTACTGTCTCACTTAAAATGTCTAACAGTCTGCCACCTAAACTCAACCTCTCACTGCCTCATTGCCTAACCTCTACTTTTCTTACAATACAAACATTTATACAAGAGGGGCTCTATGATATTCCCCCAGAAGATAACAAATGGTGTCAAATCACCGGCCTTAGTGTTTATCGAAAGGCCAAATTACAATAATGGCTATCTGCTCCAAATCGGATGCAGATCCATTTTGTCATCAGCCTATTAATGGCAACCTCATCTCTTGTTCATGTGAAGGAATGATTATGCTCTTCCATCTTATCTCCAATTAATGCCTGGATCATGCCTTGGATCCTCGAGGAAAAATGAGAGGTCAGTGTCTCTCCTTCCTTGAATTCACACCATGCGTGTTGATTAGCTGACGCGTGTTGAAATGGAGTGATGGTCCTGCATCATACTCCACAGTGGAAAAAATCATGAGCTCTTGCTCATGGGCTTTCCAACATGGCTGAAATTCACCTGGATCCCAAACTTTCTCTTGGAGTTGTCTCTCGACTCCTCTACTTTGCCATTGCTATTGCTGCATCATTCTCACTACTCCTGCATGTTTCATTTCGTTCATCTTCCTTGTGCTGAACGATTCCTCTGCCGACTCCAACATCATCTCCCTTATCTCCTCGATCACTTTTTCTAGCTGCTCCCCTAGCTGGCTCTTCTATTGCAGAATAGCTCGCTACACTCGTTTCTTGTCGATGGGTGAATCACACTGATTTACCAAGAAATATTCTTCCTTGGTGGCGTTAAATTTCCACTCTTCCGCAATCTCCACTCCTACAGGCTCCCCATCAATGAACTCCTACTTAGATACCTCTTCTCCTGATAGATTATCTCTTGCCAGTCCTTCAGCTATTCCCATTCCAACTTCCTCTAGATGCTCCTCATGCTGGTGTAGTCCTTCATATACTTCCAACTTAGCATGTTAGATGTGCACACTTTTCACTACCACTCTCCTTTCAAGAGCTTCTAATTCTTCACACATATCAGAAAGTTCTATCTTTCCTACTTCCTCTTCCTCTGTTGCAGGATCCAATACTACAGACACCTCTTGTTCAACTTCCTGGCTGAAAATTTTGAGCGGTTCTGCTGAATGATCTTCTCCTTCTGTTGGGATAGACATCAATATATGTTCCTTCTCCTCCTTGAAAGTTTATTCTTGTTGTCTTCTTGTCGCCTCTGTAACATTTATGCTAGCCTCTCCTTGGCCTCTTGGTAGGAATATATTGACTCCTCCAATTATCAGAATATCTCTCTGGTCTTCCCCTTCTGTTGTGATGAAATTTTCTAACTTTTCACCATCTTCATTCACATGGATCACAACTCTACGCGAATTTCCACCTGAGTGAGATTTCTCTCCTGCCTCCTCTTCTGCCATTGAACTCTCTGTTGAGCTCATATTTTTCCCCTTTCCCACTAGGAAACATGGGATATCTCCTCTACCCACCTGGAATTTTATGAGATCCATAGATCCCTTCTCATTGCCCACTTGGAAATCTATGAGCCTCTAGCCAGATCTCTTTCCCTTATGACTGAGGTTTTCAGCATGCCTTGGCCACCTCTTTAACATTTGTTGTTTCCTTCTAGACAACAACTTTTGAATAGGCCATCTGGTTGTCCTCTTCAAAGGACATTCATATCTCCAGTGTACCTTTGAATCCTAGTGCATTTTGAATGCTAGCTTCTCCATCGACGCTCAAATTTCACTAAGCTCCTTGTCCACCTCTGCCTTTCTCTTTTGCAACTGGAATTCTTCTCACTAAGCTCCTTGTCCACCTCTGCCTTTCTCTTTTGCAACTGGAATTCTTCTCGACCATGCTTATGACCATCAATGGCCATCTCATTTTTCCTTCATCCCACTTGGTTTCTTACCATCTTTTGCATGCCTTGAAATATTTTCAACAAAGCATCTCACTCTATTTCCTTGGCTTATAGAAAAAATTATTCAACCTCTCCTTCGTCTCCTTCTCTCTTTCTGAGAGAAATCAATCTCTGATACCACACTGACACCAACCTCCCCCCTCTCCTTTCTATCCTTTGGGGTTGGATCAACCTTCCAGTCCAGGATTGTTCAAGTCATCGAGTTGAATGACTTGTCAGGGTCCTGATGGAACTGATTTCAACTTGACACAGGCCCTTTTGACTTCCTCGGCACCCGCGATATGGTACCTACAGACCCTTTCCTTATCTCTTTTCAACCCTTGCATCGATTTACTTATCTCTCACTGCTAAGCTCCTCTTTTGATGTAACCACGGGTTACGACCGTGGGCCAACTCCTTTCGCAACACCACACTTCGAGACTTTCATGATAAAATTCCTCCTCCTTCCCCGATTTCCAAATTAGTGAATACTTTGAGACCATAACTACGATCCTCTTTCCTCCTGTGATCAACGGCTGTGATCGAATCATGAGCTCGGATTTCAAGAATCCTTACTCCTCTCAACTCTACTTTTCTGACTTATGAACCAACAATGAACTGATCCTTTTAAACGCATCCTTCCAGATCTAACAGCCTGGATTAATATCTCTCTTCGCGACCTCGTGAAGATCCTTGTCTTCTCTCAACAAACTTTATGAAGTTATTTCTCTCAAACTTCCTTGATCTTCTACCACCCGTCTCCTCCTTGACGATGGGTATTTTCTACATCTTCGGGACTTTTTCAAGTCCTCGACTCCTTTTTGCGCTTAGCAAAAATTCCATTTCGAGACTTAGAGTATTCTCGAAGGCTTTCTGAAATCCTTGTAGAAATTTGTGCAACTCTCCTAGTGCATTTTTCTCGGCTTGAAAACCTCCAAGGTTCCAAGTTCTTATGTGAGCTTCTCTTTTCCCTCCCAATAATCTCTCACCCTTCCTCTTGAGCTTATAAGGTGAACTTTCGATACCTTAGGTGCACTCCTTGCACTGGATTAGTTCTTCGATGACCTCTCCCCCGACCTTGTGGAAAGTTTAAGGCATATCCTTTCCTTTGTCGATGCACTTCCTACAAAACCTTCCTTCACTAGAATGTTCAACAATTCTGGGATTCTTCTACAC